>BJBW01003375.1:0-43280 GCA_004320125.1 Scolopax mira
ATCGACAGCACCACACAGTTTGGTGTCATCTGCAAACTCGATGATGTTGCTCTCAATCCCTCTGTCTATGTCATTGATAAAAATGTTGAACCAGTACCAGTCCCAGCACAGACCCTTGAGGGAGACCACTTGTCACTGCTCTCCATCTGGACTTAAAGCCATTGTGTACTTGCATCTATCCGTAATATTCTGTGGGGATTCAAATATCAAGCGATCTGAATTACTGCTAAAAACCCATCATCTAATTTGTAGCCTTGGTTTTCAGTATCCCTTATGAACTTTTTTCACTATTCAAGAATTCCTTTGCTCTTAAATTCTCTCTTTGAATGGACCTAATTTTCCTTTTTTTTTTCTTTCTTTTTGTTTTCTTTTTCCTCTGCCTGGCTTTTGAATCCTTCTCCCCCACCCCCCGCCTCCACAGGACTATATCCAGTGAGGCTTCAAAACATATTATGAAATCTTCTTTCTCTCTTTACCTACACTTGATAATAAAACCTGTAATTAATTACATTTGGTATGTGAAAAAAGAACCAGAAAGCCCAAGCTTTAGTTCAGGGTGCTTTTTTTTTTTTTTTTTTTTTTGTGTGCTTCTGTAGCTTTGCTGGCAGGACTGAAAACCAGTGGTGAGATAACTTTGCCACTGAATATCTGTAGAGGGTAGGCAAATGTGGGGATTTTTATCAGTCCATGGTGTTGAGCAATGGTGTTCAACATCAGTCTCGTGTAGTGGTGAGATGGGGATGGAGCAGTAAGGTAGGAGTGTTGGAAAAAAAAAAAATCCCTCTTGGGTTTTCTCTCCCTGCAGAATCTGACAAGGATGAAGCAGCAGCTGAAGATGGGAGACAGGAATTGACTATTGTTCCCAAGCAGGTCACCTCTGCCCTGAGTTCTTTGGCGGCCAACTACGGCAGTGCATCTGACAGCGAGCCCGAAGGTGTGTAGGAGTGTGTTCCTCTGCCCTTCTCCTCTCTCCTTCTGCCCTGTGTCACTCTGCTGGTGTGGATGCAAACAATGACAAGATTTGATCACAAATTACCTTTTTTGGTGGAAGGGTGGAGGGCATTTGGTCCCTTTCCAGCTCCTATCCAGTTGTCCAGGTCCCATGTTTTTTAATAAATGCAGCTTTTGTAGGACTGGTAGCTCAGTGGTAGCTCTTTACAGCTGCATCCTCAGCTGCTGAAAGCTCCGGATTATCAGCGCCAGACAGAACCTACATGGTACTTACAGTTTCTTGAGAAAAAGCTTTTCAGAGAAATCAAAGCTGTTGTAGAAGAAAATACAAATTGAAGCTGTGGCTAACATTTAGCAAAGATGTTAATGTAATGCCAGTTCAGTGGCTGTATCTCCAAAATGCTTGGCTGTGGAAATGCCTTCTGATTTCTCGCTTGTCTAGAAGTGGTGAGACTCTGAGCTCTCTTGTACCTGTTGATTTTCAGGCTTATACAAGTAAAGAGACAAGCTTGTAAAAGGTTGTGCACAGGGATGTTTTTGCAGTCTGTGTACAGATTCTTTCCAGTTTGCTTTCAGTGACAGTGCATACTGGTACTGGTGTAAGCTGTGCATAAAGGCCAGCTGGGAGGAGTGAAAGGATGTGCCATTATTCTGCTCCTCTTGTTTCCCTGTTCCTCTCTCCTCCCTGTTTGAGCACTAAGTGGGGTCACTGGGTTAGCCATTACTTCTTCCCAATATGGTGATAGCCCCCAGTCTCAGAGAAGCACCTGGACAGAACATGGCATTCATGCAGAAAACCAGTGCATGGAGATGGCCTTGGCCACTTGGCCTGTGCCACGTCTGTTTTTTTTTTTTTTTTTTGAATCCTCCCCTTGTCCTACACCACACTTAAGAAAGCCTTAAACAGAGTTTCCTGAAAGATTGAGTGTTTTTTTTCCCCCTCTCCTCTTTGCTTGCCTTTTCTCAGCAGCATGTCTTAGGTTGAAGATGGGCCATAAAATGTCTTTGGCTAAGGTGTGTGTCATCAAATTTCCCAAGCCTTTTTTTCCCCCTAGTTGGCTGGGGGGAAAAAAACCAGCTTGTCTTCCATGTCACTTCAAATCATGTTTGAATAGTGCCAGAAAAGAAGCTGTTATGCTCACCCCTAGTGAACTAGTTTGTCTGTCCTTAAGGGCTTTTTCTGTAGGAGGCTTCTGGGTGTTGCAGTAAGACCTGAACTCTGTAGTACTTGGATTTTGCACTTCTCTGAGTGGATGCTTCTCAGAATGGTAGAGACCTGCTGCTGCTCCATGTTTTTGTAGGTAGTTACTGCAAAACTTACTTGCCCTTGATGGCCTACACAAAATTACAGAGAGCATCTGGAAGGCAGGGAATTGAGCTCGAGCACTTTCTGCCCTAATAATATCAGGATTTTCTCAGCAGCCAAATTTGCAGCAAGCTGCATTGTGAGGCAGAAGCAATATACTTTCTAAGTGATAACAAGACAGAAGCTTGAAAACCTTGTTGAGCTCTTACTACTTCTATTTTTCTTTTTGTATTGCAGGATTTAAGTATCTTGTTTTCCTTTCTGTTAGTGTTTAGAGATTATTCTTTCTATTTTATAAGAAAACCCAAACCAAACAAAAACCTCCCTTCCTCCAAGTAAACCTTGAACATCTTCACATCAGCTTGTGTAAGCAAGAATAGTACTAATGAACTGATGGTACATGGGGATATAAGGATGTTAAAAAGAGGCTTTTAAGTTTGAGATGAAAGTGTGTTCTTTTTCTTTAAGAAATCCCTGTCAAGACTGCAACAAAAGCTGAGAAAGACGAGGCTGCGCTCAGAGATACGCCTCAAACTACTCCTTCGAGTCAAAACCCGAATCAAAAACATCCAGAACATGCAGGCTCGGCGTTAAGAAGCTCGAATTCAAATGCACGTCGCCCCAGAGGGTCTGATAACTGGGGCAAGAAAACATTACCTCTCCTTCCGAAGCGCCGTCCAACTTTGCTGGAAATGGTAAGTTTTGGTGCAAAGACAATGCCTCCTGTCCAAGAGTCACACCGTTTGTGGGCCGTTCTCCCCTTCCCTGTGGGAAGTTGGAGCAATCTGTTGGCAAAGGTCCTCCTGTCTTAAAAATAGCACAGTGAGCATTTTACTCAGGAGGAATTGTAGATGCTTCAATAGACAAATAGAAGTTCTCTGGGGTGCATTCAGGTAATGACTGACTTTGGTGAGCAGGAGATGACAACCTAATCACGTACCTAAAATGAGCTGCACAAAGAACAAAACCTTTGTTCCTCCCTCTCTCTTTCCTGTGGTAGTATCTGGTAGGATTTGATTGTGCATGATCCCACCAGCCTTATTTTGAGCTTCTTTCCTTTTCTTCCTGTTTTTTTTTTTCCTTCCTTTGCCTTCTCTTGATCGAGAAGCACACAGTTTTTTCAGATGCAGTCAAAGGGATTTTCTTGATAAGGTTGTGTTGGTGACTTAAACTGTAGAGTGGTGTTTAGCTGCAACCTACATGTACTTCTTCTCTGTAGGCATGTTTAGGTCAATCTGAGAAAGTGACAGCACTGGTATCTTGAAAAGCTACCAGGTTGGTGTCTCAGAAGGGTTAAAAGAGCTTTATGGGGTGAGTCCAAAGTGTTAGGGTTCTGTTCTCAGTAACATTGCAAAGCATTCTATTTGGAAGCTTGATGGCTTCCAAGCTTGTTAAGTATAAATAAAACTATGAAGCTCTTACTGCATTTAGTATTCAAAAGCAGTATCGGATAGGTAGACTACCTTTGTGATTCTGTAAATAGCTAGTTTAAAGCTCTCTCCCCCCCATCAAAGGAAAACTTGCTGTGGGTGGAACACAAGAGAAAGCAGGGTTCCACTGGCATAAGGACTGTGAAGCAGCACAGGGTGTTAGAGGCAAGAGATACCTGATAATTCACATCTCGAGCTGCAGATGTGGAAGAAATCCCTTTTAGCACATCCTACCATGGCTGCCAAGAATTAAAACTCCTAGGGACTGAAAAGGAAGTGTTTGCCCTTTGTGTAGCTCCCTGAGCATGCAGTCGTCTTTATCTCTCGTTCTTCAAAGTTGTTGGTGATCAAAGCAGCGAGGACTCTGGAAAAAAAATAGAAGTCATATGAAATCCCACATGCTGAGAGAAGCTGGCAGAATATTGGAAGCCTAAATTGTAGCTTGCCAGTATAATCCATTTTAAAAAATATCTGTTTTCATGGGGTTGTTTGCCTTTAATGTTGCTCAAAACTGTTGTTAAAGGATGTGTACCGGGGCTGTGAATCAGAAGAGTGCCTGAGATTGATAGGTGCCAAAAATGGTCAGTGTATAAAAACCTCAAGGAAGGAAAAACAAAATTTTAGTGTGTCGCTGCTGAGAGTTTATCCAAAAAGTAAGGAAGTGGGATTGCTAAGAAAAGCATGTTTTATCAGTGAAATGAGGCTTTAAAAAAAAAAAAGTGGAGGTATGGTACTGTTACGGGTAAAGACACATCCCGTCTATGTCTTTACTTGGCCCTTTGGGAATTCAGCAGTTTCTCCCAGCCTGGCAAAGAGAAGACCACCATGCTGTCCCTTCTCTGCCCTCACCTGCATCCCTTAGTTCAGGCAGGAGATTTTAGGCATCAGCTGCTTAGTAACTAGTTGAAACAGAAACATGGACACTTTAAAGTGGCTGATTAAACCACTGTTGAAACTTCTAACAACAACAACAACAAAAGTTTCTCTGTGACATTACAAGCCAAACTTAGCTAGGATGTAAAATACAGATCTCCTGCACGTGATCAGGTAGTTACAGATTTAGTCACTTGCTTTAAACTTGTTTGTTCAGAGTACTAATTCAGCTGACACTTGCAATGACAAAAGGTCCTTCAACCTTCTGGCTGATTTATTTATTTATTTGTTTAATTCCTAATACCAAAATGAACTTTAGTGAGGTTAAAGGAGATGAAGGAGGCCTCTAGCACTTTAATTAAGCTATTAGACTTAGGTTGGTGTATTATAGCCCAAACCAGTTATTGCTATTTAAATCCATAGTCTAGTACCTGATGAAACATGCCCCTTTCTTGTATTTATAACTGTCTTTTATTCATGGGGGTTTCCTAATAAAAAATGTATGGGATATTAAATTACAGATACAGTATAACCTAGAAAGTGTAAAAGAAGCTAATAGAGTTGCTGTCCTGATGTGCTGGGACACGTGGCCTGGAATATGTTCTTTGTTTCATGTGTTTAGATATACTCCCTGATATGAGAAGGTCATCATCTGGGTCTGCAGTCAGATAACAGGGGGGAAATTCCTGGTATTTAGATATATTCCATGATGTTCTCTACACCTGAGCAAACTAAGGCTGACAACTTGATCCAAACGATACCACAGCTTGTTCTACCTGCTTTAGTGCATTAATGGTGCTAAATGAATGGTGCTTAAATATGTGCCCTTTGGGCACGTGAGGGCGTTTTCATCCTTTTCAGTTGTAGTCATGTGCCAGTATCATAGTGAATTGTGGCTGTAATGAGCCTGTCACTAGAAGTGGTGTTTGGCCACCAACCTGCACTGCTTCAGTAGCCTGCTCCCTCCTTGCTGCCTCCTCTCCAGGTGTCTGGTCCCACCTCTTCTTCTCGGCTATGCTGGGATTTCTGCTGACCCTCTTTGTTTTTTGATACCCCCACCCCAAAAAAACCTCTCCAAACAAGCGAACAAAAAAACCCCAGAACGCTGCTGCTAATTGCCAGGTTAATTTTCTCCTGGCTGGTGAGTTGAACTGACACAGTGCAGAGTCTGATCCGCAGGAGCTGGCATGAGGGAGGGGACAGCAAGTCAGTCAGTGGGAAATGTGGGAATACCTGGTTTTCCTGTGCTGCATCTGGTAAGGCAAGCTCCTGCTCCAAGCGTCCAGGCCTCATGTGAGAGAGCCTATTTAAATTTAAATTTGGGGATGCTTAAAATTACTGAGTAGAGCCGTACATCTTGCTAGGCTCATAGCAGCCGCAGAGGGAAATGTGCATCACTTTCTCTTCTTTCTTTCCAGTTACTGGCCCAGGATATCCGACATGAAAGGAATGTGGTTTTGCAGTGTGTTCGATACCTCATCCGGAATAACGTGTTTGGACTCCATTTTAAAACAGAACCACAAGCTGAAACAGAGACTGAACAGTCCCCTACGACTGCAGCAGAGTCTTTGACGGACAAACTCGGTGAATCTCATTGTTCTTGTAGCTCTAACCCTCAGTTAGCGGGAGGAGAAGATGGTGCATTATTAATAGCCCAGGGTGAGAAAGCACCTGTGGATCAGACTTCACAGATGGATCACTTGGCAGATGAGGACACGTGGGAAACTCCATCAATTCAGTGTGAAGAAGCACCGTAGAGGACGTCTGTTGTGGACAGTAAAGCAAAGGCTCACGTTTTCTACCTGATCTGATGCTTTTTGAAAGACATCAGTGTAACAAAATAAATCATTAAAGTACATCCTGAGAGCTGTTAAAACCACTTTTCTGATCTGTTCTGCCCGAAGTGGCCATTTCCTTGTGAAAACAGCATCCGTGTTGAGTAATTGCATTTCCCCGTGGCAGAAAGCAGCAGTGGCACAGAGTAGGACCTTCCCTAGAGTAGGTGGCACATCTCCACTTTTGAGCCTCAGAGCTCTGAATGTTTTAGCTCGTTATGGAATGCGTGTTGGTCCATCACCAGAGCCAAGTAGAATTGTGATAGGATGGACCTTTCTCATGTGAAATCACAGTCTGGTGTGTCTGAGTGTCCAGAATTATTTCAGTGTACTTATGAAATGGTAATTTAGTGTGTATTTTTTCCCCAGCTGTTATTTGAGGTAATACACCCAATATAAATGTAATATATCTAGTTTAAGATGAAGAAATGAATGGAAGATGTAACTGACCTGGCTTTTTAAGTACCACTTGCACCAGGAGTCCCATCCTCTCTGAACTATTTTGTTAATTGAGCAGATGAATGGAAAGGAGGGTGCAGACTGATGGAAGAAGTTGGGTTTTTTTAAAAAACAACTAAATAAATAAAGGTACAATAACTGCCAACTTCTTGCATCAGTGCTAGGTTGCTGGTTGACCTCGGGTACCCAACATTAAGCCTTAACAGTCATTGCCTGACAAATCTAACTCTTGAAGCAAACTCCTACTGCTAAGAATATTGTCAAAGTTTAAAAAGCTTACCAAGAGTTACTGATTTGTCCCTTTTTAATATGCATTAGGAATTTATTAGTTGACCTTCTGGAAGAATGTCTTCCTTGGTATATTGTTACAATGCTCCTGCAGCATCCGGTGATGTTTTTCGTGGATTTGTACGTGCATCCTTAGTATTGTGAGCACTGAAAAAGCATCAGCCAAGGTTTAGAAATAAGTTTAGCCTTTTGATTACATTGTGCATTTGTTTATCAGAATCCTTCTTGTCAAGGGCAGGTGTTAGTTTCTCACACTGATGCTGAAAACACGCCATGAAAATAGTCTGTTATCAAAACCTCCACTTCAGAATTATTTCTCTGCTCCTTGTCTTTTAGTTGTGGTTAAATGATGGAGTCAGATCTCAGGGACTGATTTTATTTCTTTGTTCTTTGGTAGAAGTTTAGCCTTCCATTCCACCATCTGAAATATGGAGACTCACATGGGGCTTTTTTTTGTTGCCTAATTAACTGTGTTTTCTTTCCTCTGGTTCTTTAACTTGTGCCATACGTCTCACTTCTGGTACATAGGAAACAAGAAATAGTTGAAAATTCTGTCCCACTGCTCTCCTATTTATAGCTACAACTGCATATTGTGTTTGTAATGCACTGTCTAAATTTATGGAATTATATAAATATCAACACCCTTGTAAAAGTTGCGTGTCTCAAGAATATATGTTCAGAATAGAAACAGTGATCATAAACATTTATATTTCCAAGGCAGATGATTCATTCTTCCCATGATGGTCCAACGAGCCATCTCAGCTTTGCTGACTTGCTTATGGCTCTTGGAGCTTTACTGTGATGAAAATACCAGCAAAGGATTCGAAGCCACGGAGGGCTGGTGCTTGGGCAGAACCTGGTTTTGGAGGGGAGTGGTGTCAGTGCTGTCGAAAGCACGAGTAACAGCTGCAGGAAAAGAAATTGATGTCTTAGGAATGCTACTAA
This sequence comes from Scolopax mira, assembly GCA_004320125.1. Classification (NCBI taxonomy): domain Eukaryota; kingdom Metazoa; phylum Chordata; class Aves; order Charadriiformes; family Scolopacidae; genus Scolopax; species Scolopax mira. The sequence continues at coordinate 8,088 of BJBW01003375.1, forward strand.
AATGCACTTTAACCAACCTTTAACATGCTTCTGTCCCTATCAAGCTGTTGGCAGAGCTTTGACTGTACACTCTGACCACACAAAAAAAAATATCTTTATTCTGAATTCTTTATACTGTTGTCATTATGAGCTTAAGAATATTAAACTTTCACACAAAACCAAAAGCTTTGTCAGAAGAAAATCTTTTTGAAGTCTCTTTCATGTAGATAGGAAGAGGTGGGTCTCTTTTGGGGAAGATCTGTACAAGGCCAGCATGGCATAAATCAGGAGTTTTAACGTAGGACTTGTTGCGTACGTCCAGAATTCCTGTTGTTGTGGTAACGAACCATTTCTGCTAACTAATAGCAGAGACGTGGAGACACACACTGCAGTGATGTCAAACCCTGAACTGCAGTCTTGGACAAGGAGTGGAAGGTCTCTGTCCCTTCCACTTCTCTTTTCCTCTTCTTCCAGGCCATGTTCAGACTTCACGTATGCCTCCTGCTATTCAAGAATGTGGTTTCTTAGTCCTTTGGATAGGAAAACTGCCAAAAGGACCTTTTTTTGGTACTGGCAAATGCCTGTAGCATTCTCTATGGTCTCTGCACCTTTCTCGTTCTGGGTTAAAAGGGGTGGGTGTTATTTACTAATCATCTTTCTAATAAGATGCCTCTCTGTGTCTGTGTAAGGAGAATCTGTTGCTTCTGACACACTACAGGAACCAGTGTCTTGATTAAGCTTGGTGTAGCTTTTAATTCATTGTTCTGGTGTGGGGTAATGGTTTTATGATGTTTGGGTGGCTTTTTTAAAGATTTTTTGCAGTGTTATTAGGAAAAAAATAAAATCCTGCTTCTCAGGCTTTTGTGACTCACTTTAGATAAAAATACTTCACTGACAACCTTCGCACTTCTGAATTTTTATTTTTTGTCTTCCTTCTCTAACTTAGTGACTGAAAATGTAATTGTGGGTGTCTAGTTTAAACTCAGAACCTTTGGGCTTTGGTGTTTGTTTTTTTGTTTTGTTTTGTTTTAAACTCATCCATCTCACCTACTGAGCTAGAACTGTTGCGGGGGGAGGGGAATAAAAATCGGGCTTTACTCAGTTGTGGTAGGGCAGCTTATCTTTTTGTGTATTTTTATTATTATTTATTTATTATCACAGCAATCTCAGCTTGAAGATGGAGCCAGCCTCTTCTCAGTGATGTCCAGGGACAAGACATGAGGCAAGGGACACTAACCAAAATACAGGAAATTTCTTTTAAATATAGGAAGAAACGTTTTTACTTTATGTGCGTGGGTCAAACACTGGCACAGGTTGCCCAGAGAGGTTGTGGAATCTCCATCCTTAGGGATATCAAAAACCTGACAGGATTGAGTCCTGATCAGCCAGCTGTGTCTGACCCTGCTGTAAGCGAGAGGTTGGGCTGGGTGATGTCCAGAGGTGCCCACCAGGCACAGCAGCGCTGAAGGCCCATGGGCTGAAGTGGATGCACGGCTCAAAATTACATCTTGGGATAAAACACCTGTTCTGGAAGCATTGCCCCTACTGAAATGACAGAGAAGGCAAACCCTGGACATGGCTCTGTGGCCTACATTTATCCCTGATGTCTGCCTTTGCACAGTCTTGGACTGGTCCCAGCCTGTTTAGAGGGATGCTAAATTTACCTCTTTAACTCTCCTTGCGATGCAGTTTGAGACAGATGGGTGAAAAGTCCTGCCTAATTGTTGGGTTTTGCTGTTACTTGGTGAGGCGAGAGAGATTGTGTCAGTCTGGGTAGGGACCAATGCAGTCTGGGAGGGCTCCATACCTGAAAGAAACTCACACTCTCCCTGCTCTTTATCACTCCTCCGGCATATGTTGTACGACTGTCTTCTTAAATTGTCCTCTAATTTCTAAATATACCCGTCGGGCAGCGGCTCTTGTTTGGTAAGACAGCTTTCTTGGTGTGGTGTAACTTTTCCATCTTTTTATTGTGTGTGTAAAGGAAGGTGTATGGGCATTTGGGCTCTTGTATAAAAGCAACATTGGCTCAGAAGAATAAAGCTTGCTTTGAGGAATATCTCGCACGTTGAAACCCCTAAGTGATCACAGCAGCAGCTGTTGGTTTGGGCGAGAGGAAATCCAATATGAATTCCAGCTGAACCTTTTCTTCCAGGTTTACTAACATAGAATCATAGAATGGTTTGGGCTGGAAGGGACCTTCAAGATCATCGAGTTCCAACCCCCCTGCCATGGGCAGGGACGCCTCCCACCAGAGCAGGTTGCTCAAAGCCACATCCAGCCTGGCCTTGAACACTTCCAGGGATGGGGCATCCAGGACTTCCCTGGGCAACCTGTTCCAGTGTCTCACCACTCTCACTGTAAAGAATCTCTTTCTAGTATCTAACATAAATCTCCCCTCTTCCCCTAAAAAGGGGTAATTTAAAACCATTACCCCTTGTCCTGTCACTACACTTCCTGTAAACAGTCCCTCTCCGGTTCTCCTATAGGCTCCCTTCAGATATTGGAAGGCTGCTATAAGGTCTCCCTGGAGTGTTCTCTTCTCCAGGCTGAACAACCCCAGCTCTCTCAGCCTGTCCTCATAGGAGAGGTGCTCCAGCCCTCTGATCATCCTCGTGGCCCTCCGCTGGACCCGTTCCAACAGGTCCATGACCTTCCTGTGTTGAGGACTCCAAAGCTGGACACAGTGCTCCAGATGGGGTCTCATGAGCGCAGAGTAGAGGGGCAGAATCACCTCCCAAGACCGGCTGCCACAATTTCTCTTGATGCAGCCCAGGACATGGTTGGCTCTCTGGGCTGCCAGTGCACATTGCCAGCTCATGTTAAGCTTCTTATCTACCAACACCCCCAAGTCCTTCTCCTCAGGGCTGCTTTCCAGCCATTCTCCACCCAACCTGTATTTGTGCCTGGAATTTCCACATTCCAGGTGCAGGACCCTGCACTTGGCTTGGTTGAACTTCGTGCGATTTGCACGAGCCCACCTCTCCAGCCCGTGGGATGGCAACCGTTCCCTCCAGCGTGTCAACCGCACCACTGAGTTTGGTGTCATCGGCAAACTTGCTGAGGGTGCACTCTATCCCACTGTCCATGTCTCCAACAAAGATATTGAACAGCACTGGTCCCAGTACAGACCCCTGAGGAACACCACTTATCACTGGCCGCCAATTTGACATTGAGCCCTTGACCACAACCCCTTAAGTGCGGCCATCCAGTCTGTTCCTTATCCACTGATTGGTCCATCCATGGAATCCATGACTTTCCAATTTTGAGACCAGGATGTCATGCGGGACAGTGTTGAACACTTTGCACAAGTCCAGGTAGATGACATGTATTGCTCTGTCCTTGTCCACCAAGTGTGTGGCAGTATCATATAAGGCCACTAAATTTTCAGGCACGATTTGCCCTTGGTGAAGCCATGTTGGCTGTCTCCAATCACTTCCTTATTTTCCATGTGTCTTAGCAGAGATTGCAGAAGATTCCATCATCATGAAGACACTGATCTGGATACTTATGGTAGAAAACAAGACAAGAAATCGGAACAAATGCAATATAAAGCCAGAGTAAAATAGTAAATTTGTTTTCAATTCACCACAGCAAACCCAATACTGAGAATATTAAACCTGCTTCCCCACCTCCAGTCTCTCCACTTTACTCTCTAAACACAGGGTGATCTGCATGAATAGTGAAAGTGTAACCTTGGCTTTGGGGACGCTGAAGGAAAATTGCCACCATCAATATTTGTCTGTGCTGACTTGCTGCTCTTGTGACCAGGGGCCATCTGCTCAGACTCTGCTTCCTTGGCAAACAGTTGGGGCAAAATAACTAGATTTCCCATTGGATTGACTTATGGATGGGTCTGGCCAAGTGGGATTTTTTTTTTCATTCCAGAGATGGCCTGAAACTTACCAAAGTACCCCCATTTGTAATAATTTCAGAGATTTCTTTTTAATGTCTGACCAGAGTATAACATTTTTGAAGCATGAGTTTCAGATTGGTGAAACCTTTCTTTTCACTTGGAATAAAAGCATTCTCTTTCCATTTTAATGGAAGTGAGGAAGCCAGAGCAACTCCTCCTTGGCATGGGAGAAAGTACCTCTTGTGCCCAGGCTCCCAGGAAAGGGGTTTGGAGCAGCACCTCGGTGTGTGTGGGGCCAGATGATCCAATCTCCTGCCTCCCCACAACTCTACTTGGTCCAAAGTGCTTCCCTCCCAGTGGAGAAGGAACCAGGCTGCTTTTCTGAGGGGTTGCATCTCTCACCTGGGAGGCTGGACTCTGCAAAATGGAATTATTTTTTTTTAAAAAAGCCAGAGGATGCTGGAGAGAGGGGATGTGATGCTTGGAGTATTCCTTGTCAGGGAGACATGGAGGTCGGCATGCTTGGGATGACCCCCTCCTGAGCAAATACTTTTGCTGACTTGCCTGCTAATTAAAGTGATCTGTTTCCTCCTCCTCCTCTGCCCGGGTTGGGGAGCCCAGTACAGCTTCCCTCGTTTGCTGGAGCTATTAAGTAAATTCAACCTGAATTTGAAAATAGCAGTGGGATTACTTAAACCACATTTCTCAGCAAGTTCGCTGTTGTTAAAACTCTTCATCCTGCTGTAGTTAAATCTAAACCCTCATCTTTCTTTTCCTTTTGGTCTCTTAGCCAAGAGATTTTGACTTTCGAGGGCAAGATGTCAGTATTGTACCAGGCAATGTTGGAGGGAAGGTGATTGCATCATATAGCGACAAAATGTTACTGCAGCTTTCCAAAAGTGGAAGCTGTTTCCCAACCTTTCTATTAAAGCCAAATCATTCTGAATTTTGGTGCCTGTCTTGTCTTTTGTGCTGTTAGGTGATACTCCTCATACAGATTTTCTCACAACAGATAATGAAATTTGTCTGCCCTTGCACCTTGGAGAGAAGAAAATACCAATAACACAGGAAAAAGATTCTTTTTCTTTATTGCCCTTCTGTTTCACGGCTAGGAGCATGTTTTCCATCTTGGTTTCAGATGACCCTTTTTGAGAACCTGGTGTCTGTTAGCCCTCAACCTCCATCCACGCATGGGAGCTCATACCTCGTGTCTGAGCTCCTGTGCCACCCTGTGAGAAAACCCCAAGATGACCAGAATCAACATGTCTTGTGATTTCCAAGGTGGTGTGCACACAAGGTGGTGTGGAGGGAGGAGCACTTTGCTTTATGTATGCATTTATTTTTGAAGTGGATTTAAAAAATGCTTGGGCCACAGATTTGATGGACAAGAGCAGAGCAACAGATGTCATCTACCTGGACTTATGCAAGGCATTTGACACTGTCCCGCACAACATCCTGGTCTCAAAATTGGAAAGTCATGGGTTTGATGGGTGGATAAGGAACTGGCTGGATGATCGCACTTAAAGGGTAGTGGTCAGTGTCTTGATGTCCAATTGGTGGCCAGTGACGAGTGGTGTTCCTCAGGGGTCTGTACTGGGACCAGTGCTGTTTAACATCTTTGTCGGAGACATAGACAGTGGGATAGAGTGCACCCTCAGCAAGTTTGCCAACAAGCTCGGTGGTGCCCAGGGAAATTGTGGATGCCCCATCCCTGGAAGTGTTCAAGACCAGGCTGGATGGGTCTTTGAGCAACCTGCTCTAGTTGGAGGTGTCCCTGCCCATGGCAGGGGGGTTGGAACTCGATGATCTTTAAGGTCACTTTCAACCTAAACCATTCTATGAAAACAATGTAAGTCTCCAAGGTTTGTGAGATTAATAACCTCATGTTGGTGGTTCTGGGGTCATGCCAGGCAGGTACCCCATCCCCTTTGCCTATGGGAAGGCTCCTCATCTTCTGTCATGGAAAGTATCTGGGGGGACCCTGGCATAAACATCTTGTTGGAGCCTCTGCTGCACAGTCAGATGTGGTGTAAGAGAAGCAGTAATGTGAAAAATTACTCTCTTCTTTTGGAAACAACTAAATCATTGTCATCATCGAAGTTAGAAGCAGTGTGGAGCACAGGCTGTTCTCAGTGAAGGATTAGGAGATTCAATTGGGATTTAGGGACGGAAATGCATGCAGGATTTCCTTTCAAAAATCCTGTGCTTAAGTAGCTGTTTTGTTCCTATGCTAAAAACTAAAAACCTCTGAATTTTGGGGGCATTTTGGCTCACCCAGCAGCGTGACATACTGGCGTGCTGTACCACATGCCAACAATGCTGATCTGTAGTGGAGTTTCTTGCTGAGGGTGCTGCAATGACCTTCTTAATTGAAAAAATAGAGTATATACAGATAAAAAGGTGGGGGCAAGTCACCCGTGGAGAGTAACACCAGGTGCTGGTACCTGCCTCCTACCCTGGTAGGGTTTGGTGCGAGTGTGGATGATGCTGCTCCATCCCATTAAGCTAAGGAGGCCAAGACATCAGCTCACTGACACGTCTGGGTTGCAAGGCCAAGGCGACATCCTTGTGACCCACTTTGAATTTACCACTTAATTCATCTTCTCAAGTGCTATAAATAATTCAGCCTAAGGCAGTTCAATGGTGATAAATAGGACAATAAACCTCGTACTGCAGCGAAGGCTACAAAGAGAGCAGCACTTTTTAATTGACTGTTGCGTGGTGACGAGGAAAAGCAGAGAAAACTCACTCAAAGTGCTGCACACAAACGTCACCGAGCACAAATTCTTTGATGGCTTTGAAGTTTCCTAGAGTAATTCAGCCCTTATCAAAGGACTGTGTTTCACATAATGTTGGAGGTTTGAAGCAGAAGATTACTTGTGATCCCAAAGTCTTTGCACAAGCTAATTTAACCACATGGGACCATGGTGAAGGTCCCATTTGATATTTGGTAGGGCCTCTCATCAGTCTCCTTCATCCATCTTGCCCCCATAAGAGCCTGGCAAAACCTGAAGGCTGTAGGTAGGAGGAGCTGTAGCTCTTGACACCAAGCCTTGTGCTCAGACCACGACACGACACCTGTTTCTCAATAGAAAGAGGTTTTCTTGACAATCAACACCCAGCACTGTTAGTTGGGTGACCTTACTGCCCAGTCAAATGCAGGAGCGACAGCAATAGCTTTACAGGGTTGGACCAAGAGGTTGTCCCAGTGAGGAATATCAGCTATTTAAAAAATTGTCCTTGTCTGCCAGTCCTGCTCACGACTCATTGTCACCAACATCCCTGGTCTCAAGGGAAGTGCAGCAGGGTTGAGCCACAGGAGGTTGGAAAGGTTAGAACATCCCTGGCTTGCTGTGTGAGCTCATATGTGTCTGAGTGTGGAAAATAACCAGGCGTGCAGGAGGCTGGGTTTTTTGGCAGCAGAGCAGAGGCACAGCGTTCCTCCCTGTGGTACTGGGGAGATCTGGTTAAAGCTTTCCGGCTCACTAGAGCTGCAGTTGCATCATCTGCAGAACATCCCATGTGCTACGATATTCTGCTCCCTGCAGAATTAGGCTCAGAGCTTTAGAATTACCGTTTTCGTGATGCGTGCCTATATTTAGCTTTATTTTTTAATTATCTGCTAGACTTCTCTGTAGTCAGCTAATGAGGTCTTGTTCAATAGGTTACTGTGCTACGTCTGTGCCCGCTTTGACTTGCAGCTATGAGAAAACTGGGGACAGGGAGTCTCGGAGCCTGCATTTGTGCTCTGCTTATTCTGTGCTACTCCAGGAGCAGATGTGCCTCTGCTCTTTCCCCTGATCCCATCCAAGCATGGAGTCCCAGGGTGGCCCGTGGGAATGGCCCATTTAATTTTATAAGCCTGGGATTTCTGCTCAGGGTCATGGGTGGTGGGGATGTAACCGGAGAGGAGCTGAGATCTGGCAAAACCACTCTCGGCTGTTAAAGGCACCAGGGAATAATGATAGAAAAGGCTTCTCCAGCCTCCATCTCATTCTCCCCTGAGAGCTGGGACTGCTGAGTAGCCTGAAATTTGGTCTGCTTCAGCAGGATCTTGGCCACCACTAAGGGAGGCATGATGTGGGAGAGGAGGGGAGTGAAGAGAGGGAGACAGTTCAGCCTCCAAAGCCAGCCCAGCTCTGATAGATGACTTTGGAAATGCATTGCCCTATTAAGGGCAAACAAATGAGAGGGTGCTGACTTATAAATACCTGCAATTTCTTGTGAGAAAAGACCCAAGAGACAGATGGGCAACCAGCCATGGGTTTCTGGACTCAAGAAGACGCTGTTTATACCAGCAGCTGATGACAGTATCTAAATATGCATCTAAATCTATAACTCCATCAGTAAGCATGAAAAGGGTTAACTATAATAAAAACCTAGTTTGTTGTTGTGTCTTTTCACTGAGCATCACTGAAGTAGAGATTTTCATTCTGACCCATGTAGTTGAGCTCCAATCACTTGAAGATCTTTATAAATTCAGGCCAGCATCCCCCCTGAGACTGCACTACCGTTTTCTTATAGCTCTTTCAAATTTGTATTAAAAATGCCATTGCTGAAGTCATTTTGATCAGCTGAGACTTGCAGCATTCCAAATGAGAGAGCAAGGTTGCATCCCACCACCTGATCTTGGTAAAAAATGAGACAGTTTTGCTCATGGGCTTTTTGGGGGTTTTTTTGTTTGTTTTTTTTTTTTTTCCTAATGGTTTTAACTGCACCACCAGGAAAAACCTCCAGCATTGCCTTCAGCTTCATGTAGCAATACATCAGAGAAGGAGCACAAATTCAGCAGGCTAACGGGGACAAAGGGTCATGGGAGTAGACCTTGGCAGATAAGCTGATGTGCGGAGCCTGGTCGGTACCTGGGTGGGTAATATATCACCAGTGCTGCAGAGCAAGAGGCCACCCTCTATTGCAGCTGAAATGGAAACCCCTGCAGTAACAGAGGTGGGGTTTCTCAGATGGGGGGTGGTGGGGTGAGGCGGATATGGGAGGGGGAGTTGAGGGCACGGGTGGGAGAGGCAATGCCTCTGTTATTTTCACTCAGGTGAGTCTAATCCCTAAAATCATCCCCTGATCTCAACTAGAGATGCTAAATTAAGTAATAATCTTCAAACAACTTCCTCTCCTTAAAGGATAAGCTCTGGCCTCCAGAAGCAGGATCTGTCCCCCTTTGGGGCAGGAAGCCCCGTATAAGAAGCCAACCCCCTGGAAGAAACCACTACCATGATCTTTCTCCTTGATGAAGAAAACACCTCTCACTTTGTCTTTTCTGTGGGAGGTGTATGCATCCTGGATGTGTCTTTAGGGGACAGTGTACACCCCTCTGAGTACCTTGACCTCAAATTCCTAATGAAGTCACTTTGGCTTTCAAAACAAGGGTCCCTTCTTTTACCTGCGAGAGTGATGACCTTGCAGCTCTTGCATTTATGGGTTCTCAGAAATGAAGCTGATGAGTGCTCTGTCAGCACCACTGTAGGCAAGAAGATCTGATGGGGTAGTGTTGACATAATTTGTAATAAATCACATCATTTCCAAGTGGCTGTGTAGCGTTTAGGCAGGTCATGGCATCAAAACACTGCTTTACAAATTTAGCCTTGGGTCCCTCTTGTGTTTCCTCCGCAGCAGCATTTGTCTGTCTGGCAGCCCCATACTCACCCTCCGCAGATCTTCAAGGCTAAAAGTGAGTGCAGGGTCTGGTCTGTGGGTAGAAGGATCCCAGCAGCTTGGGAAATTGTCTTGGAGGCCTTGAGGAATGCCGGTGGGAGTGTTTTATCCCAACAGAGAGAAGCACAGAGTTTGGAGAGCAGAGCAAATGCTAGCAGGCAGCCAGGCTTGGAGGGGAAGGGGATTCAGGTCAGGGTAAGACACTGCTGGGTTAAAACGTGCTGAACATGCAAAGCAGTCCTTTAGCTCCAGTGGGACCACAGCAAGATGTACTCTGTGCCATTACCTTTCTCTAGCAGGTCCTGAGAGCTAATCTGGTTCGAACTATTGCTGAGAGCTCTGAAAAACTCACCCTTGAGTGCTAAACCAGAAAATTACACCTCGCAGCCCAAATCAAAGATGGCTTTATAAGTCGGAAGGAGTCTTGGGAAGATGCTAGGGGGGCTGTGGCTTCCTCCTCCTTTCCCTCTCTTAACGTTGCCCAGTGTGGGAAGTGTTCATGCAAGAGCTGCCACGCGTGGTCTTCCTCCCTCCTTCCCCCATCAGCACCGCAGCTGCATCCAGCGCTGTAGCTTCCCGTAATAGCAGCTATAACCAACCCTGTAAATCAGGCTCTGTAATTATGGGCCCCGATGTGGAATAACAGGATGAACGTATCGGTCAGCAGCCACTTTGAGGAAAACATCCGAATGCACCGAGGGGCCCCAGTAGGTGCCGAAAACAGTTTGTACCAAAATCCCAACTGTCCTGTCCTAACAGTTTTTCTTAGTGGTGTTTCGGGATTTTGTTGTCTCCAAATGTAGCTAAGAACAGGCTCCTTCCTTTTCACCCTCCTCTGTTACCTTCTCAAAGGGCAAACACAACCACACAGCGAGCCACGTCTCTTTGCAAAAGAGTTTGGACACAGAAAGAGCAGGCAAGGCTTTGATTCCCCTCGATGTCCTCTACAATGGTCTTCTGCAAAAGTGTTGCAATAAAAGGCTCTGATATTCTGCAGAGTGCTGGTGTTGTGTCTGAGAGCTCAAACTTTGTGCTTTCAGGCTTTTAGTCATCAATAAACAGAGTGATTACATGCTCTTTCTGGATGTGCTCTCTCTTCTGCAGTGAAATTGTTTGTTGCCATGGATATCACTTTGTCTTGAGACACACATAACCAAAATGGATTTAAAAAGACCTTTGTGGGTCAATATTTCCATAGGAGTGAATGCACATCTTGAGGTTTCTTAGAATTATTCCACTTGTCCCTGATGCAAGGATCATGAAGCACACAGAGCTTCAGCTGGGGAGGTAATGGATGCCCCTTAACTGTAAGGAAGGATGGAATAAATATTGTAAATTATTTTGCCCAGACCCAAAAAGGTAAAGGAATCTTTCTGATCTCAGCAGCCGGAAAGATCAGGTAGAAGTTTCTCTATTGTTCATTCTTGACAATTCAAAACTACTTTTTTCTTGCCAGTCCTAATTTTTTTTTTTTAAAAGTGCCTTTCAGTCTGGGCTTTCCAAGATGTGTCGTATTGCAGCTCATAAATGGACTTGTGTTCTGGGTGAACAATAGTTGTTACTGTTTAACGCAGAGATTTGATAAAATTTGCTAATGACTGCTGCAGAAAATGGGCAGATCGAGTGGAGAGAAGTTTTCAGTTTCTACCCAGGAGCAAAACTCCCACTCCCCGGCTTATGAATTTCATTAGGTGGAACTAATTAAAGGGATGTTTCTTATTACCAAGATGAGAAGCAGTCCAAGAGCAGTCCAGGGAGGTTTCTACGCTGCAGCACAATTGCTCTGCTTTTAAATGCTGTGAAAGCGTTGCGTCCTATTTAATTTGACGTTCCTTGTGTTTGTTTCTCTTCGTGACTCATAGCACAACACTGGCAGCAGGCCTAGGAAGTAGGTTATGGGATCTGGCGTGGGGACACTGGTGGATTGTATTCCAAGTGCTGTGCTTACATTGCACCACCAGCCATGAGAGCATCCAGCAAACTGTGTTCGTACTGCCCGGCAAGCTGGTGGCTTCAAAAATCAGATTAACAGCTGCAGCAGCAGGCCAAAGCAGGCTTGATTTAGCATTTAATTTGCCACTTTTATTAGCCTCGCTTGTTTAATACCAAACAATTTTAGCACGTGAACAACAAAAACAACAACAACAACAACAAAAAGCTCTGCAAAACATGCACCATTTCTCCGAGCTGTCGCGTCCTGGTTTTAAGCAATAGGTTGATCCCCTCCAGCCTCTCCTCCCCTGACAGAGATGCTGCACTGCAATCATCAGACCTACACAAAAAATAGGGCGATCAAGTAATTGTTGATAGAAATTACACAGGGGCTCTGATTTTACCCACTGGTGGGAAGTAAACACATTCATTTTCACACTGATGAGGACTTGATGGTAAGGGGGGCTATGGAGGGTGGCAGCAGCTCTGCCGCAGATCTTCAGCTCTTGGTCTCTCCGGTACAGCCCAGGAGCTCAGATCTTCACTCCCTCTGGCTTAAGCTAATTAAAAAGCAAGGGCATCATGCTGCTCTTGTGGACTCTGAAGCCAAAACCGCTAGCATTATGAATTGGGAAAGACTGAGTAGTTTATCTAGAATTTCTCTTAATTTGGTCTTCTGCAGAATAAAGAACTTATAGCAAAGCAAATAGAGAGTCATTTCATGACCATAAAGCCAGCAGGGCATAAAATACAGCTGGACAGTAGCCTACGTCAAACCACACTTTCTTAACCTGACCCCCTCTCTGTAGAAGGACCAGAGTCAGGATTTAAGTTAACTATCTTTCTTTGCTGCTCTGTCCTGAAAGAAGATAGGTGATTTCTTGCAGGTTGGTTACAGAAAATGAGTAATATTTGGGGAAGCGATCGTTTGCAAGCTGAAGACATAAAAGCATCATTAATAGATATTTGTTTGGAGTGTCTAGCCTAATCATGTTAGTGGCTTCTTGGGTAGCTTAAAATGGTGTGTGTGTGCCTTTTGCAATGCAGATACCGAAAGGGTGTGTGTATGCTTGTATGTGTTCTGCTGGAAACAGAGCTAAGACCTCAACTAAATTCAATTTTGTTTAGTTTTGCAAATTTATGGGGAATTTATGAAGTGACAGGTCAAGGGCAAGATGCAATATTTCTGCTGGCTTATGAAGATCTGCAGAGCACCATTAATTTTGAGCGATTCGAGATTGATTTTTTAAAATATTAACCAGAATTCGGCTAAGCAATGAAGCAAACCAAAAATGATTCCCTACTGCCTTTCTTGTGACTTGCTTTCTTAATGAGTTCCTAAAAAGCAGGCCTGACCTTCAGGATGACCATCCTGAGGTCAGCAGGAGCAGGACAAATCCAGCTCTTCTGCCACAGCACAGCATCCAGCACTGTGAAGAAACAGGAGTTTCCTTGGGAATCCAAGGCAACATGTACCCGTATCTTCTTAGATGTTCCTGGAAAAGCTTGTTTGCATTTTATCACACTCTCAGGTGCTCAGGGAAAATTTTGGGAAGCAATTAATTCTCCCCGAACTGAAACGTCTCTTTTGTTTTGTTTTGTTTTGTTTTGTTTTGTTTTGTTTGTTGTTGTTGGGTTTTTTTTGCAAGCTGTAGGTGTGAAACAGCAAGTGGTGAACCCACACCAGCTCCTTTCTCCTTTCCCCCCATTGGAGACTGCCTGGTGGGCCATTCCCCCCCTTCCCCCCGGCTCCTTCATTTATAATTGCCCAGTGAAACATCTCTGGGGCCATAGAAGCACTGGAATACATGGAAAAAAAGTAAAATTAAGCAAGGCATTAATATGTTACTTAGGGGATTTTTTTTTGTTGTTTTTATGATTATTTTGCAGCTTGGAAACAAAGAAAAAAAACCAGCTCCATACCATCAGCCAGCTGGAGAAGGGCCAAAACTTGGAGACAGGCATGCACTCTCACACTGCCTTCTTCTTCTCTTAAATTCTTGACAAGACGTTTCCAAAGCTTCTTAGACATCTGCCTGGCTTCCCTTTTGGAGAAGAGGAAATGGAACTGGGGAGCCATGACCGAGGCTGTCGGAAGCGGTTGCAGACCGGCCGCTCCGAGCGCTCGCCATCACAGAAGGCTCTCTGCCCGGGCAATGATGGAAGACAAGACCCAGGAATGGCTTCATTTGGTATCAGAGCAGCAGATCCTTCTTCTCCTGAGAGGTGGGAATGATCACTGGAGACTTTCTCCAAGTTCGTGTTTTTAAATATATTACAAGTTTCGATGGTAAGTGCAGTTAAAGGGCAATCTTTTTGCAACTCTTTGGGTTGGAGAGCAGAATTAGCTCCATAGATGTTGTTACTTTGATTGTCATATGGGCCAAATCAGCTTAGCACTGGTAAAACATTGCATTTTCCATCAAAACCTCTCCAGGCAGGGCTGTCAGCCCTTCAGTGCTCACTTTGACTTTCTCTGTGTTCTTCTCCAGGGAAGTAATTTTCTATGAAGAGAAACATCAGATAGGGGTCTGATTTATCAATTATCCTGGTAAAAATTATGTGGCTTTCCATGGTAGGTAGATATTATTTTTAGAAATGACATTTTGCCCCACACTGAAATAATAAACACCATACACAGATTACTTCCTCTTTTTTTTTATTTTTTTAATCTTGTACACATAAAATCAATGAGTTTATTCAACTGAGAGGAATTTCTTACCTTCTTCCTTACTATTCCCTCCTCAAGCGCTGCTTCTGGCACAGGGAAAGATGGTGTGTCAGCAGGATGAGCATTAAAAATGTAAGTGTACTTTCTTCTTGAAATTTTAGCACAAGGTCAGACATATCCAAATGGAAGAACCTGACTGTGGGGCTGACAACTGCAGCCTGTCAAAACATCAACCCAAATCCAGCCTCTTGACTATAAGAAACACATCTTGTTAACAACTTTTTTCTCCTCTGAGGAATAATGTGGTTTTAAAAGTGTGCCTGAAAGACCAAATAATGCCCTGTACATCATTTTCCCCACCTCAGCATTGGATGGCTACTCGGGAAGAACGATAATTAGTATTCCTGCTTTTCTGAGTGAGATAGAAGATCCGTCCATCTGCAGTCTTGCTGCTTCGTCTTAAATAATGCACATGTCCGTATACGTGTGTGATTTCTGCATGAGAAGAGGGTCTATAATAGCGAGTCAGTAAGCTCATAAGAAGCTCTGCCTCACCTGAAGGTGTAATCCTTTGTTTGTGACATCCCAACTAGTTACCACTGGAAAGGATTATGGCTCCATGTGAGAAATGAACAGGACCAGTGGGACCTAAGAGGCTGAGAGGTATTTTTTTCCACACATTAAAATGTCTTTAAGTTGTATTTATTAAAAAATAAAAAAAAGGCACTTGGGTGAAGCTTTGCCCAAAGGAATGCTCCTAAGTTTGCTCCAGGTATGTGTTGCTAATGTCTTCCTCTGTTTTATTTGCATCTTATTGCCAAGGAGAAATGAACCATCTACATGACTTTAAATAGAAGGTAAAATTGGAAATAGCAAAAGGTACTTATGCCTTGATCCTGTAGAAGTAACAATAGTGAAGGTTATCTGATGTGCTTTTACCAGGGTAATAAAATTAGGGTCTTTCCACTGAAATTCAAAAGAGATGAAGCAGCAGACACTCAGGATTTGACCTGAATTTAATGCTGGGCAGTTTCCATCCCTGACTGAGCCCTGCTGATAGACACTGGCGTGCTCTGGGAAGGGATGAGGTGTGACCGCTGGCAGCCACATGTATCTCCCCATCCAGCTCTTCTGCATGGTGCAGAACTACAGACCTAAGCCCACAGGACTGTACTGGTAATTCCTGATCATTCCAGAGACCTTTGCAGGATCTTTTAGTTTTTCTGGAAAGTGCAGCCTGCTCCAGTGACCTGGCCCTGCTCATCTCTTGTATTATAAATACAGGCTTGACCTCTTGGCCTGACTGTCCTCAAATGCTCGTGCCTGAAGGGTTGGAGTGTAATGCCATACCTCCCCATAGAAACAGGATAGGGGGAGATTTCTTGGAAACTGCTGGGACAGGCACCAAAAATAAAAGGCATCTGAGCAACAAGTGGCACCACATGGACAGAGCGCTCCTCTTCTCTGTTTGCTTTTCTGGTTGGTGTTTTTCTGTTATCTTTTCCTCTTTGGGACACTATAAATATATAGAGTCTGTGCAATAGGTTACTGTAGAAATGAATCCCTCTGGTGTCTCCATGATTGGGACTGAGCACCAAGGTATGCCTGGAGTCAGGGCTGTGATGGGAGGTTCTGCTGCTGGGCTGCTCTGGTCTGCCTTTCCCAGCAGTTTAGGGAAGGGAAAAGAGAAGCTTGATGTTTTGAGGATGGTGCTGCTTACATGGCACCCACCCTTCACTAAAGGGTGGTTTGAAGGATGGTGGAGCCAGACTCTTTTCAGTGGTTTCCAGCGATAGGATGAGGGGGAACGGGCATAAGCTGGAACATAGGAAGTTCCATTCAAATATGAGGAAAATCTTCTTTATGGGGAGGGTGACAGAGCCCTGGAACAGGCTGCCCAGGGAGGTCATGGAGTCCCCTTCCCTGGAGATTTTCAAGACCCACCTGGATGCAGTACTGAGTGATGTGCTCTGGGCAATCCTGCTTCAGCAGGGGAGTTGGACTAGATGATCTCTAAAGGTCCCTTCCAACTCTGACAATTCTGTGAATCCGTGGCATAAGTGAGGGCAGTATATAAAGGCTGTGGACATTTGTCCTGATTCTGGATTGTAACATAGAGCTATTCTGTCTCTCTTCATCCCTGCCCCATCACAGCTTTCACAGAAATCCCAGCGTGCCCATGGCGATGAGTGGCTGGGGCAGAGACTTGGCTTGTACTAAAATGCGCAGTGGAACATCATTACCGACGGCCCGAATTACCCCAAAATACTCAAGCCTGGGAAGGTCTCCTGCCTGGAGACCCTCCCGCGTGGCTGCATGACGAGCACACAACATTTCGCCAGCCCCTGTTGTACTGGGACCGCTACTTGTAGCTGTGAGCGAAACCGCAAGATTAGTGATGAAACGCAATCTCTTCTGCTTTTTGTGGCAGGGGCGCTGCGGTGTTGGATGGTTTCAATTAGAGCCCTGGGACCTGGATGGCCTGTGCAGGCACGCCAGGGATGTGCTTCCCTGCAAACGCCGTGGGGCAGGTGGTAAACCTCCTTCCTTCCCAAACCCTGAGGCCCCAGTTCTGGACGGGGCTGGCACACGCTTGTGAAACAAATTTTACCACTCCAAGCTGGCTCCAAGAATGTCCTCTCTGCTTAGTTTCTGGTTACCGTGTCCAGGGAGAGGCAAACCAAGCCGGAAGGGTGACCCAGCTCTCTGCCTGCTAGATCTGAACCTGAAAGCTGGTACTACGGAGCAGTGGCAGTGCATGGGATGTTGGGACTTTTTGTGCAACACCGCTCAGGTCCTCTGAAGCTTTGGAGAGAGGACAGGGAGGTTTTGCTCCATGAATAACTCCTCAGCCTGGTGAAACAGACCAGGCAGTAAAATAAGACTAAATGAAAAATTATAGGGTGAATTTGGCCTCATAATCATGCCCAGATAATTTGTTGCTTGAACGGAGTCGACTGAATATAAACAAGTCTACAATGTGCCTCATTAATTGGAGCTATTTTTCTAGGAAGCCCCATGGAAATATGAAGTGGCTTCGCTCTGCAATTTGCGATATAGTTTGCTATTAAATGCATTCAGTTTAATTGTGGTGATGCCTCTCATTTTGGAAGCTTTCACAGACACCATATAAAAATAGCAGAAGACAGCAGAAACCAATTCCCCAGCACAGATGTCCTCCTCCATTTGCTGCTGCGCTGCTGGAGCAGACAGGTGGGCAGGGTGAACCTGAGCTCTGAAGCACAATAACGCTGATGGCCACGAGAGGCATTTTTGGAGATATAGGAGGAGCCCCATAGAGGGGCTTTGCTCTACCAGTATCACCGCATGGGATAGGATGTCACAGGTTTTTGACTGCCTGGACAGTCATGATGCCCTGTCTGACCTTCAAGCAACTTTGTTTTTCCACCTGTAGTCACAGCGACAGACCCGTACATCTCTGCACAGAGATGGTGTTTCATGTTAATCACATCTGACTGGTTCATGCACTAGTTCTGTGACCTCCCAAAGATGAGATCATGCTGGGCTGCCATACATCAAACACTCGCATCAGCCTCTTGTTGACTTTGGCCATATGGTGTCAGAGCAATGAAACAAAAGCATTTCTAACCTTGACATGCTGAGGCTTAAGACAGTAGCTTAAAATGTTTTTCCATACTTGGGGGTATAAAGCCTTCCTGCTAAATGTATGTTCTATTTAATCTCTGTGTATGCTTAAATTGGATGGGGCTTTGAGTAACCTGCTCTAGTGGGAGGTGTCCCTGCCCATGGCAGGGGGGTTGGAACTCTATGATCTTGAAGGTCCCTTCCAACCCAAAGCATTCTAAGATTCTATGATTTTATGATTGATTATGAGTGGGTAAAGGCCAAAGCTGATGAGGGCCAGGTGAGCTTGCCAGCCCAGAGGTCTTTGTTTCGCTGACAGAACGCAGCTGCTGCACCCCCAGCCATAGAAGTCACAACCGAAATAGACCTGCACAGTGTTCTAGTGACTGGGTTTGTCCATCACACTGCGTGGATCTGGGCTCTCAGCAGTCTGAGTGTGACCGAAAAGGGATCCTCCAACCTTTTCACAGAGCTCCAGGTCTCAGTGCGGGCAGGTGGCGCGTGGCCAAAAGGGGTGAACAGGAATGAGAGTTTGGGAGAAGGGAAATAGCTGTCAAATATTTATCCAGCACCTCTCTCTTGCCTTCAGGGCGATTGCTGGTGGTGTATGATCACTATGCTGTGAGGAGCACGCCTGAAGCATCTTCTGGATGCTAAGGGACCTGTGACAGAAAATGAAGTGGTGGCTTTACACACCACAGGGAGGAGACAGGTCTCATTCACAGGGCAGGCAGCAGCGCAGAGGTATCTGATGGAGAAGGCGTCCAGAGGTCTTATCTGTACCGGCCAAACGCTTGCATGGTCTGGTGACGATCTGTGAACTTGGTGACATTTGGCAGTGGAGAGCTTCCCCAGCCCCAGGTCCAGCTCTGGAGCCGTGGGTGGGATGGACGAGTAGCCTCTTGACCAAGACCTCCCGACTGCTTCCCCCACGCACGCCTGGGGAGCGCCAGGGCAATTCCGCGACGCGTATTTTTCAAGGACACGCACCGTGATGACACGTGTCACCCAGTGTCATCTGCGCCTGAAAAAATATGGCATCCAAGAGTAAACACTTGGCAGAAGCTCACGGCACAGGCTCAAATTTAGACAGGAATAATTTATGCTGTGCAGACCCCGGCTTGCTGGAAGGGGGCATGCTCCCTGGAAGGCAGGGAGGGAAATGTGTTGCTAATTTTGCTAGACAACTTCAGCCCTCCCCTCCTTTTCATTTTGTAGTTGCCAGCCTCCCTGGTTGCTCTTAAAATAGAAACATCTGATGCCTTGTTTAACTTGTTCTGGGGGCCTGCGGGGAGGAGGAGAGAAAACCCCTCTCTGCGGTGTGTGGCTCAGCCTCTGCCAGGAGGAAGCCCTGCTGGGAATTGCATCCCGGTTTTCCACCTGCCTCCAGCTTCACAACTCCCTCCCTGCTCTCCTTTTCCTGCCCTAACTTTGTGCCGGGTGGGGGACTTCCCTGCCATCATCCCCACTGTCTCACATCACTCTCTGACACCTCCTGGACACGCTGCTGTTGGAGCTGGTGACAACCTCATGGAAAGGGGACACTTCTCCATTCCATGCAGGCAGAGCACCTGCACCAGCAGTGGGGAGAGAGGCTCGAAATGGAGAAGGGGTACTTCAATGTGGTGGAAGTGTGAGCTCTCCTTGCATTTCAATGAGCTGGTTATTGTTGCCTGCTTGCTTGTTAATCTCCCCATGCATATTAGCTTCAAGAAGGATGGCTTGGTCACGTTGCCATGTTACTGAATGCATTGAGTCAGCTGGGGTGGGGGGTGGGAGGGGTGGGGGGGCAGATCGTGCCTCCAAACAGTTTGAGAGCTTCCCGATCCCCATATCTGGGTAATGACTGGGGTTCTCCCTCTTCCTCCCTTCCACCTTTGTTCTTAGTATGGATGAGAAACCAGTTTGATTTTTGCTTTTCTACAGGAAATGCAGAGAAAGCCTGCAGGAGGATACGTGACACATCCCCACAGGGTGGGTTTTTTTTCAATCCTATCTCTGGGGAAGATGCAGACAACCCTCAGAGGTGTGGAGACCCCCGTGGTAAAGCGCTTGGGTGCTCTTTCTGAACCCAAAGTGTCAGCACATCCCTCCGTGGAGAAGTTAGGCACAGTTGAGGAGCTCCATGGGGACCATAGGTAGGTACATGCCCACTCTCCTGTAGTCACATTACAGCTATGTCTGCCCCATTCCATTTCTCCCAGGGAGAGCCATGGGACAGTTGTCTGGAGAGGACACCCTGTTCCGTAGGTGATCTGGAGACCTCTTTTTGACAGAGGGGGCTGTAACACAGCCATGGTGTCATTGGGCTAAATTCCATCCAAGCCACATCCTGTATAATTTTCTAGTCCTTGTTACCTTGCCAGCTCAAAAGTTGTCCTGTCTTCTAAAATCCTCAATTACAAAGCAATGGGGGATGTAATGGAGCATAGAAAATGCTAGTGAAAAATACATACAGATGAAAAACATAATTAAGCTTTCCTGACAGAAATCCTCTCAACTCTGGACATATAAGAAATTTCTCTCCTCGATTTCTCTCTCTTTTTTATTCTGTAACAATCTGTTCCCAAGCTCGTGTTCGGTCTCCAGATGAAAAGTCTGTTCAGGCTTTGGGAAAGTAGCCTCTTTCTGCACGTTCCTTCTACGTTTATTTTTTCATGGCTTTGTGACGAGGGCAGAGGAACAGGAGACACATATGAAGGTACAGTGACGGTTGTATTTCCACTGCTTGGCTAAGGATGACCCCAGTTTTGCAAGAATTAAGCAGGATCTCTAGAGTCTCAGGAATGTTTGTGCATCGTGATGGAGATCCATAAAGCACCTAGACGTGCTAGGATTGAAATGACCAACAGCCTTCCAGCTCCTTAAAAATCAAAGTGACATTAGAAATTTCTATTTAAATAGACGTGACAAGAGCAGAAGCATGTGACAAGCCCATCCTAGTTCCATTCCATGACTGCAAACATAGTTTGGCCGTCTGGCACCTCAAAGTAAGAAGTTTAAATTGGATTTTAATAATGCATTGTAATGTCTGGTACCACAATGACTCGAAGGAAACCCTTGAAGATTGCAGCCTGCATTGAACACCAAAGTGTGGAGAAATCTGCTATTTCTTTTCAAAGGGGTATCAAGGATTTTGTTACTAAGAAAAAATTTACAATAAAAGAAAATTACTTGGGTTTGTCACTTCTGTTTTACAAAGGAAGCTGCGATTAAGTGACAGGTGTGTAAATTCCACAGAAATACTGATGAATCTGTTTTGAATCTGTTCTTGGAAATCCTTTGCCAACACATCTGCTAGAAAGAAATGATCACACTAAAACCCATTATTTCCTCCTGAGCCCTGAAAAGTTCCTGGGTTTTTTTCCTCATTTGTTTCTCTAGAGAAACTGAAAGGTTTGGAGATTGAAAACATAATGATGGCTCTTAAAAGAAACTTTTAAAATTAGAGACTAAGGCAAGACACAGGAGAGATGAATGATGGTAGCTTGCAAGGCTTACCACTCCCTTCAGGCTTTGCGGTATTCCAGCCTGAAACAGCTGTAAATCATTTCCACCTCTGACCTATGCAAAACATGTTTTGTGGGTCCCAGTGCAGCAGGCACAGCTTGCACGGCTCCCTTCCGCTCCTTCCTGGTATCACCTGGGTAAAGGCTTCAGATCCTAAATAACTGGAGTAAATTTTTAATTGCATGTGCTGTTTAACTAGCTACCACCTTCCCTACTGGAGCCAACTCAAATTTGTTCTTCAGGATGAAAAATACATCTGGATGCAGCCATGTGTGTTACTCTGCAGCTTTTCTATGTGTTTGTTAAAGATGGCTAAAAAAAGGGCTCCATCCATCTTTGTCCCCTGTACCTGTTGCATCTTGAATTGAAAAGATGACAACAGTGCATGTCATTTTGAGGCGATCTCACCAGGTCTTCCTGCAAGGGCAAGAGCTATGTCTGGCCACCATCGCCTCATGTGAGCTGCGATCGTTGAGCTGTTTGGGGGTGAGACAGACCTGATCTGAAATCTGGGTCATCAAACATCTCTGCCTAACAGGAAGGATGGAGGTGGATGGCTGTGAAACAAGGACCACATTGTCTGAGCACAGAGGAGCTACAGGTAACAACCCCCAGTCCAGATGTATGGCCAATGCCATCTTCACCGATCAGCAGATCTTGCCATGTGCTGAGCAGTTGTGAAATGCAGTGATTAGCTGCAGAATTAAAACCTTCTCATGGTGAGAACCACTGCCCAAAAGATCTGTAGCTGGGTTGGAGAGACATAACCCCTTACTCTCTCCCTGCCTGGGCACCTCAACCCTACCCTGCATTGTCAGATTTGGCATCACCAAAGTCTTGGTGCATTTGGTCTGTAAATGAACCAGCCAGGCTCCAAGCTCACAGGCTGATGTTCTTCTTGAGCAGTGAAATTCCAAAGGAAACAATTAAAATTGCAGCTACTGCTTGATGTTCCTTGTCTGGTTGTCCACCGGCTGCCCTGGCATAAGTCCCTGAGCCATGACATAGACAGTGCACACAAATGGATGGAGGAAAGTGAAAATGAAGCTGTCCCTGCTGTTGTTCATGTCACATCTCAAAGTCCTTGACAGTCAATAGTTCCCTGGGAGCAGGGCACCAGGTGGTAGAGGATACAGAACACCCAAAATATACCTTGCTCATGGCTTGTTTCTGTGTTGGGTGGGTTTTGTTTGGGGTGGGGTTTTTTTGATGGGTTTTTTTTTTTTTGGAGGGAAAATCCTTTCGATTTTCTCCCCACCCTTCCTTAAGCTCTTAACCTTAGCAATGATTTATATATGTATATTGTAAGTGCCTTAATCAGCATTTCAATCAGCTGAGCGTGAAGCCTGGGATGACAGCTCTCTCTACTATGGCTGGTATGTGCAATTGGAGTCTGCTTTGGCTTTCATTTTTGTTTGACAATGAAGAGGTGAAATTACTTGCTATATATTCAATTTTATGAGGGCTCACAGGCTGCTGGTGACCTGGCTACACCGTGCCCTTAAAGACAAGGATATAACAGAGTACTAAATTTAGGAGCAATCAAGATGGTAAAGACAGTGTCATTATGATTTAAAAAAAAAAAAAAAGAAGAATCAATAGTGTATTAAGTATGTACCCAGGAGAGTTTTGTGTAAAGCATGTAATGGTCTTAAACTACACCAGTGGAAATAAGGGTTAGGTGTTAGAAAATGCTGTCAGCAGGAAAGGATAATGAAACATTCAAACAGACTGCCTAGGAAATGTGCAGGATCTCCATTGATGCTGAATTTTAAGGCCATTTGAGAGGGGCATTCACCAAAAATGAGATAAATATGTTTAATCTTTCCATGCACAAAAGGACCCTTCATGCCTGTTTTCTGTAATTCCCTACATTATTTCATAGACCAGAAACTCTCTATCCCAAGGCAAGATGGTAAGGTGATGGCTTAGATACAGACAGCACCCTCTGTTAGACAAACTGGTTTATTTGCAAAAAAAAGATTAAGAACTCAGGCTCAAAAATCTTTCTTCAGGTGTGAAACAGAGACAGCTTACTTCAGATCTTGGAGGCTTAAATACATCCAGAAACTTAAACTTGCAGCTTTCCTGGATAGCAAAGCCTACAGGCTCATTGTAGACAGAGTTTTATGGTACATTATAATCCTCCCCAACTTTACATTCCAGGGGATGTAAACGAATTGTCTGCTTCCCTGGAGATTGCTTTTCTTTCTCCTGCTAACATCCCTTTTTCTCCAGTGATATTAGCTACATTATCTTTCAGAGGTGGTCCTTCTGCTATGTACCTAGCATGTAGCAACAGCAACCTACATGCTGATCCAAAGTTAGGAATGGAGAACCTCCACCACGTTTTTAAGGCTTGAATTTTAGTCCCCTCCAGCCAGGAGTCTGGCTTCAAGCCCTGGAGTCTCTGAAACACTGCCTGTCCCAGGGCATGCACCCACTCTGCAGGGTGAGGGTCTCTAGTCCATCTTCTGCACAAGGGCAACATCATTCCTGACAGACATCTGCCCACTTGTCAATGGTGGAGACATTCAGTGGTGGACAAACAGGAGCTTTCTCAGATAGTCTTCTCCAGTACTTCCTTATTCTTCAGTTTTAGAAAGCCTTCCGTGCCCTAATGTTTACCTTCTCACTTTTACCAATTAATGATTTTGTTCTAGGCCTGGCTGCCCTCCTGTGAGCACTCTCTGTTTTGTATGTCCATCATACAGCTTGGGTTTGAACTACCGTTCCCCAAATCACACAATTCAAGGCTTTGAGGGAAGTCTGAGGACTTTGAGAGAAGGTCATCAAGCTTTGAGAGAACACTTTGAGAGAAGACCATCAAGCAGAGCAGAGCAGAATTATCTTGTGTTTTCACTTTGGGCCACTTGTGTTTATATATTCAGTACTTTTTTCACAGCAGCAAGATATCATTGAGTTATGCTCAGCCTGTAGCCCACTTCCCCAAAACTCCTCCCGACCTGGTAATTCCCCGGTGTGGAAGTTGCTTTTTGCTGTGTAGTGCAGAACTTTGCATTTGACTAATCAAAACCAAGTCACACTGTTTTGCAGGGGATTTCTTAACATTTCTTTTGTAATTCTCCATCTATGCACTAACTTATGTGCAACCTCTTCTAGCTCCACATCACTAGCAAATATCCCTTCCTTTCTATTCCCTGGTTGTTATTGAAAACGTGGAGTACCATCAGACTCAGGACAGAGCACACAGACCACTGCCTGAATATCCTGACAGTCTGACTGTGAGGTGAGACTATGGCACTGAGAACTACTCTCCAGTTGTTTTTTTCCAGCCACGCATGCAACCACCTCAAATAATTTAATCTATACCATGCTTTGCCAGCTTCGAAAAGTCAAGATATGTGACATTTACTGATTCTCCCACTTTCTTGTCATGAAAACAAGTTTGAATTTGTCTGACATAGCTCAATACAATTAAATTAGTTTGATGCACGCTGGCTGTTATTAACCTCCTTGTTTTTTCCCAAGGACTTACAACATCATGTGTGATTTGTTCCAGGAGGGTTCATGGAAGTGAAGTTGAGCAACAGGAGCTCCCAGAGTTAACCCTGAAGTCCTGAAGTCCATGGAGCCAGCCCAACCTGTGCTGGGACTACCATGGGCAAAGACGTGCTTTAGGTCCCAGATATTTTGAATTTTCTCTGCGTTGCAAAATAATGGGATCTTTGCTATTTAATTAAAGCAATTATCTTTCCTATCCATGCGGAAATATGCCATAAGTATTTTGCAGGTAGAATAGGAGTGTTCAATAGGGAATGCTCAAGCAGCTCTGGAAGCTGGTGGTAAAGCTGAATTTTACTCCCCCTTAGGTGAAAATAACCCCATACTTTCTCCCTTCAGGGCTCCTTGGGATCACGTGCAAGACAGGGGTACCAGGCTCCTAGGAAGTCATAAAGGGAGATATTGGGTACCACGGGGGCTAGGCAGCAACTGAAGACTTTTGTTTGGTCTAATCAAGATTTGGGTCCCCAGTCCCACAGTTCTGTGTTCAGGCTCAGAACCTTTGCTCACCTCACCCAACTTGCCCACAGTTGTCATGTGTTTGTGTGTTCAAAGTGTTCGAGGCCAGGCTGGATGGGGCTTTAAGCAGCCTGATCTAATGGGAAGTGTTCCTGCCCATGGCAAGGGGTTGGAACTCGATGATCTTTAAGGTCCCTTCCAACTCTAATCATTCCATGATTCTATGATTCTATGATTCTAAGGGACTGAAGTTGTCCATGAAGAAGGAGGGTAAATCTGGGCCTTGAGACTGAAAACCCTCCAGATATCTGAATAAGTATTGTAAATGAGGGGATCCATGAATGGGTTTGGGTTGTTGTTTTGTGGGCAAGAAAGAATCTCAGATCCCCCCAGTTAAGGACGTTCAACACATCTGGGGTTGAGGATGCACTGAGGGGCCCTTAACCCCAACACCTTGTTCTGGAATAAAAGTAGTCCTCCCATAGGTACCACTTTCACTGTTTCCCTTATTGCTGCTCTAGGAATGTGTTTCAGGTCCTTAAGCATGATAGGAGATACAGGAAATGCTCCAGATGAGTAAATCACTCCTCAGCTCCGATGAGCTCGTTGTTCCTTCTACAGCACTCACAGACACACGCTGTGCTTTGGCTTTTCATTCCCAATGTTTTCCCACGCCAAGTCTAGGCACTCTTACTTTTTTTTTTTTTAATTTATTTGCAATTTCACTTTATGACGGTGCATTTATTCCTATATATTTTTCTCTGCTGCAGTGACACCGTAAAAGGGTCTGCGAGGCTCCAGCCATGACAGGTGCATTCAGCTGCTGCTGAAACCACGTTAGGTATCTAAAAATAAGTAATACCACCAAGTTCAAGGGTGAATCCCGTTTCCTGAGGTCTAACGCAGCCACGAAGGAGGAAGGAAGCTGGGGGGAGCCGAACACCCCCCCACCCCTCCCCAGACCCCTGAGCTCTGCCCCTTCCCATGCATGCACAAGGGGAGCTGACTCCTGTGATGGAAACGCTGCAGCTGAGCTGGTGTTTTCCAGAGGAAGGTCTGGTTTCTGGTTTGCTGTGCCAAACGCTGGGTTTTGACAAGCCAGGCAACGTCCTCTTGGTATGTTTGCCTCCACGTAAGACTTCTGGTTATAATCTGGGGGACGTGGAGAGATCACGCCTTAACTATGAAAACAGTTCTGTTCTCATGTCAGAGGCTCCAGCACACCAGCACGTAGGAGCACTCGTTCCCTTCGAGCGGCACTGGTTTGTATCAAATATAAAAAAAAAAAAAAAAAGGGAAAAAAAAGGAGAAAAAAAACGCCAGCAAGCTGCAGTTTTGCTCCTGTTGTTGCCTAAGCCACTTGATCTGATTCCAAGGAGAGGCTAGAGGGGGGTGCTGAATTTCCAGACACACTTTCTGGGTAATTCCCCTTCCTCTTCTCACATCCTCAAGGAAAGCCTGATTTTCATAACCACCGCATTTGGGGGTTTTCTTACTCTACTTTTTTTTTTTTTTTAAACGGTGTCAACTATCTTAGATAAGGCCTTTGCAAAAAGCCTGAAGAATATGACTATATTCAGCCGAAAAAGATTATTCTTATGGGATAATTTGACTAATAAAAGTTTAATTGTATTTCAGAGAACTGTACGCCATTATGGAGCATTATTTTTGTACCTCACGGCTTGTGCTATTAAAAGATTGCAGCTGATGATACAGAGTGATATGGGAGGATGCCAACTGGATTCAGAGTATTTAATCAGATTACTTTGGCTTTGAAATCTCTTCATTGGTTAGTTATAAAATTTCCTATTAATTTTAGGGCATTTATGCTCAGTTTTGAGGGCTTTAATAACATTGGCTTGAAAGCTCAGGAATAATTTGGAGAGGAAGAGATATTTCATGTTTATGTTCATTTTCTTATTCTGTTTTCTGCTAGTCATTTTTTCCGAAGTTCCAGCTTGTGTACCTTTGGGGTGAATGTTGAATCCCTTTTGAAAGCATGTGAGAGCAGGTAGTTTTAAAGGCTCTTGTCCACATACCCAAAATCACCTGCCTTCACAGATTTGAAAGGCTCGGTTCCTTTTTCATCCACTTTTAAATTTTGAATTTTCTTGCTTGAATAAAAGACACGCAGGTACAGACGGCTTAAAAATACTGGTTGCAAATTCAGTCTGCCCTCCTCCTTGACTGATACACCGGGGTGGAAGAAAACAGCTCCTGGGTGGATAACACTTGGGTGGAATAAAAAAACATCTACTAATGCTGGCTACTGCAAGCGAAAAGAGGAATAAATGACCGATGCTTATGAGAAGACCAACTTTTTCCCACTTCTGGGAAAAAATGCCCACCAGAAAGGGCATCAGATAATGGAGTACTCTGCCTAGCAAGGTAATTATGACTCAAACAGTTGATGTATTCAAGGCAAGATGAGATAAACTCTCACAAAGTACAGTGAGGACAGCATGGTGGTGCAGGGGGAAGGTGAGGGCCTGGGAGCCTCCAACATGGTGTCCAATGTCCCACTTCCTTTCCCTACCACTTCTCCATCACCCTTAGCTTCTCCTGTTTGTGGGGGGACGTGGGCAGGAGGCTGGCAGGGTGCGGGCAGCATGTCCCACTGCACTTCACAGGAAACACCAAAGGAAGGAGCAGGGGCCAAGATAATCACCTAGTAAAAAGAAAATCAATGATGTTTTGGACACGGGTCAGACCAATGTACCAAATAAGGATAGCTAGGGTCTGATTCCCAAGGGTTCGAGTTTTATCTAAGCCTGTTTGCTTGCTTCTTATCAGCTAGGGGTGTATCTGATGCCTGTGCCAGTCCTGGCTGGTTGGGTTTTTTACAGCTTCTCATTACAGAGAAAAGGGAACTTCTGCTATGTTTAAAGAGTAGGGGTGGGAAGAAAACCCCACTGACAGCATATGCCTTATGACAGCATTGTCACATTCATTGTGAAAGTGATGGGCAGCTAATGATGTCAGTGCAGGAAAAAACACAAACTGTGTTTGCTTGTTTGTTTGGTTTTTTCCCTTCTGGCCTGAGAAGGGGCTGCAGAAACAATCACAGCCTTTGAAATCAGGGAAGTATATAAAAAAAAAAAAAAGAAGAGACATAGGGGAAAGGAGGATATATAAGTAGTGCCAGCTGGATGTGGAATCAATCCGATATTTCAAAATAGCAAAAATATTTCTTTCCCATTCATTCAGTCTCTGGCATGTAGTATCAGTGCTGCTGCCACATCATCACTCAGAGTTAGCACACCGGAAAGGAGACACCAGCAAAGACCCAACTGCTGCTCAGCTCCCCAGAACAGGACACTATTGTGGGACAGCAGATACATGACTGCTGAGAATGATGCTTCAAGCAGTAAGTATCCAAGCAAGAGCACTTCCTGGATCCATGGCAGCAGATGGAGGGGTGTCCTCATTAAAAAAAAAAAAACAAAAAAAACAAAAAAAAACCTTTATATTTTGCAATTTGTAGGAGCAGTGATTGGAAAAAGGAGTGGTAGCTACAGCTGAGATGACAGGGGGCTGATGGCAATGGGACAGCCTTTCCTATGTAAAATCTTGCATTATTTGAGCTGGATCTTGTTCAATCTAACTTCCATTTAGAGGTAGGCATTTTAAATTTGAGCTTCCCATCATCACAAAATGAGAAATATCTTTGAAATATGTACGGCACAATCTTGAGTCAGGCTCTGTTAGATGGTTTGAGCATCCCAATTTGCAACAGGAAGAATGAACTTCTTCGGTCTTCTTTAGCTTGACCCTTGTTTCCAGCCACCTCTTCTGGGGTTATGCTACCACTGGTAAATACTGTTAAAGCCATGGGGAAAAGAAGCTCTTGTTTCTCTGTGAGGCATTTTCTTCACCCAAAGCTGGGAGTTGTGGGGACAATGAGCCATTTTAATGAATGGGGTACCTTGTTGCACAAGCAAAGCCCGGACCTGGAAGTGTGGAACGGGGAGATATACATTTCATAGTTTGTTTTCATGCCTGCTCAGGGGCTGCTCTGTGATTAAAATGAGCCAAGGCACCAGAGAGGCAAAAGAGCACACTTTGGGGGAGCACAGTATCATGAGGTTACAGGTGGCTCCAGCTGGGACAGGTGTCACAGTTCAGGAGGAGGTGCCATGGAAGTGCTTGGCCACTGTAACCACCATAATTCAGTTTCCCATAAAAAAATATTAAATACTTGGGGCAAAACCAGGGAAGCTGTTAGGAATCAGGACATGAAAATTCAAAGGACATACCATGAGTTAAAAACAAGGCAGCGTCAATGAACACATAGACAAGATCACCTCCATCCCAGGACCCCTAAAGATTCATTCACCAGACTGCATGAAACCATTAATCCAACAATAGTTACCTTTTCTGTAATCCTACCTAGTCAGAGGTGAAATCCTAGACTTAGAAAATGGGAAATTATTCCTAGCCAGTTGACCACTGTGGTTTGATGTTAGGAAAGGCCTAGAACAAAATTTGAAAGACAAACAAAAATTTAAATGGTGTTTGGAGAAAAAGCCCCCATGCCTGTGAAATGCAGTCTATGTTTAGCAGAAGTAGCTCAAGTCATCCTAACCCGACAGACAACTGATAGATGGCTAGATAACTGATAGATAATCACATCTCTAGGCACAAGAGGTTAAGCAGATCTAAAGAGCTGAATTTCTAGAGATGGTTTTGGTACGGCGATATCTTAAAAATTATAAGAGAAACTAATGAAGATGGGCATTAGTGTAAGAATAGTCAGATGGGGAAAGGTTTGGCTCAACAGCGAGAAACAGCTTCTGTACTTTAGGGGAGCATCAAGCCAGAGGGAACCTGCCAGTAATATTCCTTACAGACAGGTCTTGGGTTTGCTTTTCTTAAATACTCACATGCCTGGCCTTGGCACAGATAAATGGGGGCGTACTGATGAACCCTGCTTTAATGCACTGCCACTATAGAATAGGATGGGGGTGGTTTTGGGGAAGAACTGGATGAGTTTGAGGAGCAGGGATGCACAACGGAAATTTTGTGCCCCACTCTGGGAAATTTGTCCATTGAAAAGCATCTGGCTGGGAGAGACCTGAGCACTGGACTCAGCTACGGGTCACTGTGGACAATGAACGTGGGACAACTACAAAAATGCAAAGCAGACCCAAAGCCAGTACAGGGGAAGGAAATACTATGAGCCCTAATGAAGGTGCTGGCAAGCCCTGACCTATACAACTCAAATTGCTCACTTTTAAAAGAGAAATTGTACTGAAATCAAGTGCAGATAAAGATATAAAACTGGGCTAAGGGGAAAATAAAATACCTAACTGACACAAGGCAAATAAAAGGTTTTGTCTTGCTTTTCTTAGCAAAACCAAGGCTGACAGGAGCTATGGTTGCTGTCTGCTGAAATAATAATGCAGCTGACCCCAAAGGAGGAGTATAAGATATTTAGGCTAGGGAAATGGTTGACACAAAAGCAAATGAGTCTGAACTGGCTGGAAACAAGAGGATGTCTCTGGTTGAGAGCAGTGAGACTCTGGGACAGCCTTCAGACAGAGGCAAATGCCCAGCTGGGGTGAAGGTGGAGTCTGGGGAGGGTGAGAAAGAGCTGTAAGCAAGGGGGCAAGGCTTGAGGTTATACGAATTTAATTCCCACCCTGTCTTCCTCTGTTTGAGTAGCCAGTAATCCCTTGATGAGCCTCACAGCGGACTCTGTTTGCTCTGTGCTGTATCAATGTTTATCTCATTCACAGCAGAAAAAGCAAACCCGGGGAATGGGAATTTCACTGCGAGGGGAAACGCCGCGGTGCCCTCACTCGCGAGCTGTGAAGGGCAGATCTGCCGCTGGGTTTCCACCGACTATTCTTCAGCCATCTTCCATTCATCATTGGGAACGAAAGCTAAATAACTCCTGTTTCATAACGGAGGGGCTAGCCTCTCCAAGAGGTAAGACACTTCCTTTCTCTGCTTGAAACATCATGAACTTTCAAACTTGGCAAGGCTCTTTTGAGTTCGATCTAATAATAAACCCAAACCTTCCATTGCACAAAAGCAATGAGTCTGAACTTGCCTGAACTTGCCTCTGGGAGCTGAGATCCAAAGCTCTGTCATTCCCTCAAAAGCCATTCTCCTCTTTGCAAGGACAGGATGTTGTTGTAACAGGGCATCCTTGCTGTTTGCTCAGCCTCCCTTCCTCGTGATGAAATCCCTCTATAGCGACTCTGGAGGTCCTCCTTCAGCTCCAATTTTGGGCATACAATGTGCTGCCCAACTAATCCCAGCTCTTTTCTATGAGTGATTTATGGAGACTCGAAGGACATTGAGACTCAGCACATTCTCTGTTTTCCAAATGTTGGGGTAACGAGAGTGGTACTTTTCCTGCCAGTGGGAACCTGAAAGACCTGATGGGCTTTTCTGGCAGGACTCGATGTCAGTGAAAGGGGCGCCAAGCCGCCCGCGGAGCAAGAGGAAGTTTGCTTTGACTTCCACTGGGAACCACGGCAAAAATATTTTGACTTGATTTTACAGTTCAGTTTCTCATTAGCACAACGCGAATGCTCGGCCAGTGATCAGAAATGCCCTTGCTTAATTTGCATTGGTTCCCGTTCAGTTATTAAGCACAATTGATATTAGAAGAACACAAAACCAACCACCACACTGAAGAGCGAGGGAAATACTTCTTCTTTTCTCATCAGATTTTTCTTGCCGTACTGGTTCTTTTTCAGAAAGAGAATGGTCTTATGTCATCACAAAGTATTTATTCTGGTGGGGGGAGGAGGGGAGTCTGCAATGTTTGTTCAAGGTATCTAAATTTAAATGACTAACTTAAGCACATAATCTCCCTAGGCTGCCTGTAGCAACCAATGGAGAGGGAAGGGCTCCTCTAGTGAGCAGTTCAAAGGCTCTTGCTTAAGCAAGCAATATTTTATTACTGTGCTGTGCAATATAACAGGTGTTTAGGGTTATATTTTATTTTATCTTCTTGCATGCTCCTGTTCTCCAGGATGATGTGAAAAACACAAGAAATTCTCTGTATATCCGGATTTGTTACCCACCATATTCCTATATTTCATTATGCAAATCACAAAATTACTAGAGAACAAGGGAATTAAAGAGGTGACTTCCTTCCCCTTCTATGAAAACAAACGGCCCACTCCAATGCTGAGTTTGAAGCTCAGCAATTTTACCTGTGGAAGAACAGAGATCACTGATGGAAACCCATCCCCTGTCTTTGGAGATGGAAAATTAATTGGGACTCATATGGGCCTGATCCAAGTCTCATGGAAGTTGAGAATGCTGTGATTTTAGGAACTATTACACTAACTTATTCCCAAGTCCATTTTGCCCAGTTGCAGTGGAGATCACCAGAAGATGCTTTTGGTGAATGCCGAAATGGATTTGCAGTAAGCAAGCTGTGACATTTGGTCACATTCTAATCCTCCATAAGCAGAAGCCAGCTGAAGTAAGATCTGACACACGGATGTTAGTTTCCCTTCTGCATGTTCTCTTAGCTTTAACTATTAAAAATACTGTTTTTCTTGCTGCCTGTATAATAGGGAGAAGCTATAGCTACAATATCTCACCTTTAAAAAAGCAATGTTCATGTAAGAAAATCAAGGTAAAAGAGTTTCAATGAAATTACTGGGAGTGCTCAGGGAGCAGTTACCAGGTGAACACTGTCAAACTGGAAAGATTTATTGAGCTGGTTCCCTCAGGATATGGCCTGGGTTCAGAACTATTCAGTATTTTCATTAATAATTTGGATGAAGGAGTAGAGAGCCCTTTTGCTAGAGTTTTGGCTGAGAGCAGGAGACACTAGGGAGGAGAGGATTAGCGCTCACGAGATCTCAGTAATGAGAGGGATGGTCTGGAAATAAACAGGATGCAATTTAGTGAAGACAAGCGCAAATCTTCACCTACGTTGAAATAATCAGCTCCACAGGCACACGATGGGAGAGAGCAGCTCTGCCACGAGGGAGCTGGGGGTTATGATGGAGCAATGACTCAGCTGGGGAAGGAAGAAACATCGGGCTGAGTTGGACAGATGGGGATGTCGCATGGTAGGCACGGAGGGATAATCCCTTCAGCTGGATCACCGGGACTGGTTTCTGGCATTACACCTCGGGAAAGATGTGGCTGCATTCCCGAGGAGAGCAAGGCTGCAGAGAGCCTACAGAACAGCGTCTACGAGGAGAGAGAGAAAGCATTTTTATTTAGCCTGGGGAAGGCAAGGCTGAAAGGAGACACGATAACAATCTTCAGGCTCGGTTAGCCTGCCAAAAAGAGGAAGGTGGTGAACTATTCTGTGTCCAGAAATTATCCTCTGTGGTTTAACCATGATTTTCTGTGGTTAGAAAAAAAAAAAAAGAGAGAGGGAGTGAGAAATTGAGATGGTAGATAAGTTGACTTTACTGCTTTACTTATGAAGTGCCTTGGGGCATAAAGCACATGATCAAACATAGTCGAGTTACTGCAGCTTAATGAGTTATTGCCTGTTGGCTGAACCATACTAATTAACCATGTGTGTGCTCTTAGACTGCCTCAATTGCTGGATGAAATGGGCTCACTTAAATACTTGTGTTTTCCTTTGCAGATGAGGCAGGCTGAAAGCTCGCATAAGATCAGTGATTACAGCTGGGCCGATGGAGGGTGACTTCTAAGGGATGGAAATTTGTCCTTAGTGCTCAATAGTAGCTCTGACACTGTTATATCCATATAAAAAAAAGGGAGGTGACAAGGGAGGAGGAGCAGAAAACAGACCTGAAATATAAAGCATGTGAATACACAGGCTTATGTTAATTGGAAAGTGGTTCCCTATGAATGTGTTGGAAATGTAATGCTGATTTTTATAGAAGGTCTCGGGGTTTTTTGTTTGAGAAGGCTTGTAATATGGTAATTTTAAAAACATACCATTAAGAACACTACAGAACACTGGACACACTTCTCTTACAGCTGCACACACACTTGCTTTAAGTCTCTTCCATTTTTTTAGTGTTTTCCAGTAAATTTTGACTTTTATCCTTACATTCCCCTCCAATTGTTGCTCTTAACCATTAGTAATGACTGTTGTAATTTCTCCTTTTGATGAGCCACCTCCTTCCTTTTACTGTGACAAGTAGTAGCTGTTGGAGTGGAGCCTTCCTCCTGATGGTAAGTATAGAGTATACAGTGCTTCAGGTAGCTTCCTTCCTTCCTTCCTTCCTTCCTTCCTTCCTTCTTGTCACAGTCTT
The DNA here is from genome assembly GCA_004320125.1 of Scolopax mira. Classification (NCBI taxonomy): domain Eukaryota; kingdom Metazoa; phylum Chordata; class Aves; order Charadriiformes; family Scolopacidae; genus Scolopax; species Scolopax mira. The sequence continues at coordinate 42,508 of BJBW01003375.1, forward strand.
AAAGAAGTTTTTTTGTTTGTAGCAGTATTTCTGTCTGGATGCTGCATGTTGTCCCTTTTAAAGCACCTTTCTTTTGCTTATAACATGCCATTTAGGGAGGCAGCAGACCTAATTTACTTAGCAGGTGTACTTGAGAAGTGCTATGTGAAATGGAAGCAGAGATTTTTACTTTGTTTGTTTTTTAACTTAACATTTTTACTTTGTTTGTTGCTGTTTTAAAGAATCATATAAATTAGCCCAAAGACGACCTTAGGAAGTTATCGCTTTCCTTTCTGTACTCAGGGCAGGATCAAATACATCACCATCCTTTTTGAATGATGTTTGTCTAACCTGTTTTTGAAGCCCTTCCAGTCCCCCTGGACAACCTTTCCCTGTACTTTCGTACCTTCAGCCACTCCATCTGACCCAAAATACATAGCTGATGACAAGTTACACACAGTTCAGCCTAAACCAGCCAAACTACATTCATTTGCTGCTGTGTTCCTTTCAATTTTCTGGAGGAAAAAGAAATGCTAGAAATCTTCATGGAGATTATTTGATAACATAAATGTTTTGTAATCTAATTTAGTGTAAAGATGATTGTTTTCCCTTCAGGACACAGATTTTTGTGCTGGGAGGGAAACTACAACATACCTGGAGCTATAATGTACAGTAGTAATGTATACACCACATTTCTTAAGTGCCTGCAATATGGAAACAAGTTTTCCTAGAAGTACTTTGTATACGTTTTGGCAGTTGGACTAGATGATCATTGTAGATCCCTTCCAACTGAA
>BJBW01003375.1:43341-62913 GCA_004320125.1 Scolopax mira
CCCTTCCCTTCCCTTCCCTTCCCTTCCCTTCCCTTCCGAAGGAGGTGCTATTAGTACCTATTCAGATACACGCTCTAAACTGAGGATTTGTGATTTAGTTGGAGCTGAAATTTAGTCGGAGCTGAAATTTAGTCTGGGTCTGGGGAGTCTGTCTACTGCAGCACGGAAATAATTAGCATCTGCATGAAGTTGATATCCAGATGTGGATCTGCAGCAGGGGCAAAGTCTGTAGCTGATTTGAGCTGGGGTTTGTCTTATCTCCAGTTTTACTGCAAAGAAATTTTATCTTAAAACAGTATTCTCTCAGAGTCCTTCCAGTACTGCTAATCCTCTTCAAGTATTACCAAGAAAATATCAAACAATGACTGATCTGAAGTGAAACCGACACACAAGAACGTGAGAACTGCTGAACAGACTGTTTTTCCAGTTATCTAAGAACAACTGTACATCTACATGTAGCTGAAAATTGTGATGCTGGTACAATTCTGTCACGTCCCTCAGCAGATACATTTTGTACAGACAGACCCTAGTGCAGGCAGACAGATTAAAGAACAAACAAACCATTTTTTCTCCCCTGCATGCAGAAGGAACTACAAAAACTGCGGTTTGAAAGTGAGGGGCAATGTGGGAAAAATGATGATTGAACTAGGAGGTCATCTTAAAACAGATGAAAGGTCCTTAGCTGGGCTTGTAATAGTCTACAAAACTGGAACTGGCCTGTGGGCTAACTGGGGTCATCAGCATAAGTGGTAGTAGATCTGGATCTACTTAAGGGTACTTGATCTACAAGCATCATTGTCCAATGACAGTTGTGGAGAAAGGTTGCTGATAGCAAAGCACAGCCTGGGAACTCCTAGATATTCCTCAAAATGTGCTGGGGTTTGCATCTGGATTCCTCATTCGCTGCTCCAGGAGAGAAGAGGAGAGGAGGAACGGACTATTGGATGCACAGCTTGTCAATTTTTGTTTTCACATTTGGTGAGGGTTGGAAATGTGATGTATATTCCAGAGCTCACAGCATCAAATAATTCTCAGTAGTGTCACAAATAATGTTGCTTCAGGTCTGTGAGGGATTTATGGAAAAGTGCCAAAGACCCTTGAATTCAATATCAATAATTCTGCTGCTCAAGCTGAAGGCAAATCTCCAACAGCTGTCAGGGGCTGTGGTTTTTTATACCCCCTCCAGCCGCAAGGAGGCAAGACCATCATAATTAGCTGTTAATTGAGAAGCCTGCATCTGAAAAGCACAATTTCAGAGAACAAAGAGCCAGAGAGGCCCATTTCCAGGGCTAATTAAAATTAATTCATAGCTATAAGTAGAAGGGCTCCCATAGTCCTGGAACTCTCTCTTGCCCTCTCCTGAAACACTAAACACTTGCACAGTAGTCATAGAAGGCTCAGCGTGACTTGTGCGGCTCTTGTGCAATACAGAAATAACACTGCTCATTAAAAATGAGTCTGGTTTTCATTTTTTTTGCAGCCTAGGGCTATGTCTCCCTTCTGCTGTCTCTGTTACCTGCACTTGGGTATGAAGCCTTCAGCCTTCACTGCCCCCGGGGTGGGTATCATGGCATGTATTTGTCCACACGGGGACTCCAGTATCACCAGACTGACAGCAAGTGCCCAAGTGGCTTTGCTACCTGCCTTCTTTTTGTGAATCTGTGTACCATCAAACAAAATTACAACCTCAGCACCTTCTTTTACTACTGCAGGAACAAACCTTTTAGAGAAAAAAAGGTCTGCAAAACCAGGCTATGCTGTCTGTTCTGCTCTCCTGACAATGGCTCAGGCAGGACTAACTTCTGGCACCTCCATGAGCTGCTGGAGTCCTTTTGGTTTTCCCCCAACAGATCCACAGCAGCAGTTTTTCTACCTGAACTGAGTCTCCACCAGAGTCCCCAGTAGCCCTTCAGGTGGTGAGATCACCATATCTCTCTTGCTTGTGCTTCAGCAAACACTCACCAGCCCCAGCACCTCTCATTGCTTGAGGATTGAGTCAATGCACGGGCACTCCAGTGAGAAAATGTTCCCTTATGAGAGCCAGAATTTTCAAAATTGTTAGTTCTCTGATCTAAGGTGCTTTTAAAATGATCTTAGTTTTTTTTTTCAGAAGATGTTGAACACCTATCTTTGAAAGACTGCAATTACTTCAAGTTGCTTTAAGCTAGGGACCCAAAAATGAGCAAGATGATAATTGATTTGGAAAAATGCAGGATAACACATTCTCATTAGTGATGATCTTGTTACAGAGGGGGGGTGGCCTGCTGAATTCTGCTGTGTTGGCCTCCCTGCGTAAGGATGTTTAACAAACCTTAGAAACTTCACAGTTTAATTGTGGGTGTTGGAAGCTGATGCTCCTACAGCAGACAAGTGGCTTAATTTGCAGGAGAGGAGTCTGTACTGCTCAGTAGTTGTGAGGTGCCTCATTTATGTCTCCAAATATAGAGCACTTCTAGAGCCTTCGTTACCCACAACTGAAAATCTGGTGTGTGATACCTCTGTGAGTGTGTGCTGGGGCACATGTGACCACCACCCTGCTGAGCTCCGTGAATGCCTTTAGATTTCCTGTTGAACGAAAAAATTTTTCTGAAAAACAGGTTTTCCAAAGGGTTTTCTGCCCACAGGTAGCCATCTGGACTATTAAACTGTAAAAAAACAATCTTTCCATTCATTCCTACATGGCTTAGGCATGTCCTTCTTTTCTCTGCGGTGTATCTTGTATGTTATTACACAATTCCCATATGCCCATTTTGGTGAGGGATGGTACTTAATGCTGCCATAAAAGAGGCCAACCTGCCTTACTTTGGCTTTGCAACCACTACAGAGAGGAGATGAAGTTGCTCGGAGGACCAGACCTGTCTCCTCAAACTTCCCCACCACTGAGAGCCATGTTTTGCCGGAGCCCACTAAAGGTGTACAGATAACTTGAGTCTTCAGGTACTGTATGCTAGGTAAAAGTAACTTGGCCAGCAAACAGCTGATTTGTACAGGTTGTCAAACACAGTAATATTCCTCACTTGTGAGGCAAAATAACACCCTCACCCTACCCTTCTTACAGCCATTGGTCCTGCCCTGACACCCCACGCTGGTGCAGGCAGTCTGCAACCTGCTGCTTCTGACCTGGCTTGTGCTGTTACAGACCCAGGTGTTCCTCATGACTGGAGCCTCCCATTACTTTCTAGGAGGATTCCATCAATTTGCTTTGCCAAACATCTGGATTCCCTCTGCAGTCTTCAGTAACTTTACACTGCTCCAGTCCTGCAGGTGAAGAGGGATGAAATGGCTTGATGAGGTCCCAAGTAGTTCACTCTTGCTGAAGACCAGAATTTCCTTGCCCTTTACACATCCAATTCCTGCTGCATTGCCTGAAGTCCTACCTTCAGCTGCTTGAGACATTGAAAAGCAATCACAGTGGGACTCATGGTTTTCAGTCACATCCTAGTGGCTCATGTTTGCTGGTTTTGTTTCTATCTGCAGAGGCTTGCATTTCTTGTATTAGGTCAGAAAATCTGGATAAGGTTTATACTAGTCTAATTTTAAAGACTTTTTTATTTAACATCTCACTGACCTAGCCTGTAGCAGAGCAATCGGATGACTACAGAGCCAATGGCTTGTTGGGCATTGTTCACCTCCTGACTCTTCCTCTTGAAGTATGGTATGAAATGAAAGCTCTTTCCATGGGTTGTAAAAGTTCCCTTCCCCTTCTCCCCTCCCCCCTCATTTTGTGCACAAATGAGCTGACTGATTGGGGTTAGAAGTGGAACCAGAGATACTGAAATACCATTAAGATGGTGCTGGGACTGCTCTGTACCTAAGTGATACCATATGTTGGCCTGCTTCTAGCAGTGTTTACTGTGTGACTACATCAGCTCAGTAGGGAGCTGTCTGGAAAAATAGTCAGGGTGGAAAAGAATAGCTGAAGAATAGCTCTGTGAGTAGATGCTGAAAGAGATGCTGAGGGGCAATGCCAGAACCGTCATCTTTGATGACTTTGCTTCCAAACCAGCCAACCTGCAGAAATGGTTATGACCAATAAAGGGAGAAGATCATTCCAAAATGCACTTAGGAGTTGTCTTTGCTCCCTGTTACTTGATCTGTGTGCAATGATGAAACAATGATCATCGATCCTGGGGATGGTACCCAGCCAGAATGCCAAATACCACTTTGTGGTGTGGCGTAGCATGGCAGAGACTGTGACCTGCAACAGGGGGAAAAAATGAAAGTTGGCAAGTGGCTCCAAGCTTTGTATCTAAAACCCATCTGTCATATTAAGAAGTGCCTGTAGATTTCAGTGCTTGCATGATCCTGCTTTCTGTAGAACAATTAAACAAAGTCATTACCCCAGTCTAGAAACCAAAGGTGGCAGTGACAAAACTCCCATTGGAGCGTTGGACACAGGCTTAACCACCAGGAGCCACACTTCAGTGTGCTGTGAAAGGGAATGAATACCATGAAGTCCTTATAAATGTGGAGCACTGCTAATACCTCATTTATATCTCATAATTACTGCAATTGCACCGATCCCTAAACATTTTTATTTTTTTTAAGGCCGTCATTTACTCCCATTATGAGGCTAAAAACGTCCCAGAATCTGAAAGATATTTGATCCAATCCCACAGCTGCCATCCCAACAAGCACGTAAATAAAACAATGAATGGGGATCTCAGTCAGTTGTGGACAGGATTAGGAATTAGTGAAAGATGATTCTGTCATTGTTCTCCTAATTGATAAAAGGCAGACCACAGTTATTTTGAATAATGCTGTTACCACACAGGTCTCAAGCAACTTAGCATAAGATCCTGTGGAATTTAGACGACCTGCTCCTGGATGCTGAAAACGTTCCTGTGAAGTTACTCCACTCCAAGTGCTTACAAATAAGGAGTAAAACCAGTGATGCGGTATCTGTGCTTCCTCTTTTTAATTGAAAAAATTGCTTTCAGATGAGTCCATCTCATTTTTCCTCTGAAAATTGCCTTTCTGAGCTGCATCTCTTCTGTGCCTGAGCTCCTTCCTAGCTCTGCCACAATCCCACTGTGTGCTTTGATGCTACATTCCTCTTGCCTGGTCCGTCACTCCTCCACTCCCAAGCCCAGAAGAGCTGGAGAAAACATACAAGCAGTTCTATGTGATCTCCCTCTCACAGCAGCTTTCCATCCAACACTTCTTCATCACCCGAACTTGGCAACAGCCAGAATCATGTTTACATCTCTGCGTATTTAGAAAGAATTCCAAAGAAAACATGTGAAAGGGAGCGACATGCTTGGACAATCCTGATGGAGCAGTCAGATTTTAGAGGACAAAAAGAAGGTGCCTGGCAACTTAAAACAGTAATATCTGTAAATTCAGAGTGGATTTAAACATGGGATTTAAAAGCAGCTCTTTGGGGTATCTGAGCAAATTCTAATACAGACCTCACTAACTTGGCCTTTCAGGAGCTCCTGAGACAATTCAACTGCTGAGCCCCAAAGCCTCTCATGGAATTGTGGTGGGGTCATGTGGGCAACACACTCTGCACAGCAATGGTCCCATACAAACTTTGGCCAAATGTCACAGTGCCAGAATCTGGTGGAATGTCAGGGTGAGAATCAGTTCATCTCTTTGAAGCTGAAGTGGTGGCTCTTGGTTTAGAGCTGTAGCAGCATCTCTCTGGTTGGTGAGCATCATCCTCAAATGGGGCAGAAGGGCAAACCACCTCCTCTATGAAACACTCCTTGCAATGATGGGCAAGAGCCACCAAAGGACTTAGGAGTTATACCGCTCGGTGTGCAATACCATAGCAAGTTAGACACTGCATGGATTGAGCTCCAGTGAAGCATGTCTCATCTCCAGCTCCACCATGTAAATATCTATTTGCACCCAGGGCTGGTGTCTAGACACCAAATTTGCCTTTAATACCATTGTATGGACCCAAGACCATGTCACATCCAGTTTAAGGTGCCTTTTGGGGAAAGGTTCCAGGGAAGTTTTGGGTCCATGCATGTCAGAAGAAAAATAGCCATCTTGGGACATAAATTACTCTCATTTTCCCCTTCCCCAAAATCAAAGATGTAAACAAACCAGCTGAAGGCAAAGTACGTGAATTTTCTTGCACTCTTCTAGATGGGACCTCCTGTCCTTCTCCTCATGTCATTCAGGAAGAAAAAAAAAAAAAAAGAAGTGTTCTGCTTCTGGTTGTTTGGCAGCTGCTCACAAGCCTGCAAGAGAAGTGAAGAGTGATGTGCTGGGGAAATCTGACTCCTAGTGTGACAAGGACCTGCAAGGAAAAAAGAACTGCTGAATATGTACAGAGGAGCTAAACTGTCACCAATGGTCCCCTAAAATTCCAGGGAAAGCATTTGATACACTTTAAGCCAGACAGCATGAGAAGTTGGGTGAAATTTAGAAAGTGAAGCTATAGGCCTTGAAATCAGGGAGTTTTTATTAAGAGTGAGATTTATACTTTCTCATAGCCCCCCAGGAGAAGAGCAAAAGCTGTGTGACTTCGAAATTTTAAAACTGGAAAAGGCAGAGACCTAGCAGATGAAACACCATCAATAAACGAAACAGAGGCAATAATCCTTCATGGGGATGGGGTGAACTGTTGGCCCCATGTCATGTGTCTTTTCCATTCCCCACTTCTGTGATACTATAAAAAAAAAAAGCCTGACCCAATCCAGGGATTACACAAAGAATGCACTTCAACAAAGGAAAACGCATGGCCTTTCTGCTCACCCTCCACTGGCATTCAGAACCAGAAGAGGGGCTGGTCTGAATAGTCAGGATTACATTCCTGGCTGCATCTAGCAAATGCTATGTGGGTTGAGAGGAAAAATATATGTACCCTGGCAATAAAATATTTTCTGTGTGTTCTCCTACGAGCCAGGTGTCAAATGGAGGCAGTGATGGCCACTGAAGCCATTCCTGCTTAACAGCATGTCGGAGACGCTATTTCTTCCTGTGTCTGTGCGAGAATGGGCTAATCCCAAGCACAGCTCAGCAATTAGGATATTAATAGCCCTATTACTCTGCACCATCTAGTTTGCTTTAAAATTCATGGTGCAGTTAGCCGAGGTTTGTTCATAACAGGAAAAGTACAGAGATGCAGGAAGACTGAGTCAGAACAGAGCTTTGAAATGCATCAACCAACCATTTAATTAAAGAAGGGAGCTCTAATATTGTGTTGCAAATGATTACTTATTTATATACTTCTCAAATAGTGCTATTTTTAAACCAGATTTTGGAGAGAAGACAATCTGTATTTTTACATGCAGACGGTCTTAAAGTTAAATGAGCTGCCAGCACAGCACTGCCCTAGAGGAGTAGGAAAAGAAAAATGTCAGTGTCAGTCTTTCTGGTTCTTCTGCTGCCTCACGGCACCACGAGTAATAGAGATCAAAATAGGCACCTCAACTCACTCAGGCTTGCCAGCTTCTCCCCACAGTCCTCCTATGGCAGCTCATTGCCTGGTGCTGTTAGGACATGGGTTTGGAGGAGCCTGGAGGCAGGTGACCATAAGCCTGGGTAGATAGACAGGAAAAAATAGGGGCATTTAAGGGGGGGAATTATGCCCCATGGTGAGAAAGAACTTATAAATTATGGACATCCATGGGTTGAGGTATAGGCAGGTGTCGTGGTTTGGTTTGGACTGAGGTGCTCTCCCCAACCTCCCTCTTCAAGGAGAGGAGGGAGTGAGAGCAAGAGACTTATGAGTTTAGAAGAAACTAGACTACTTCAATTAAAATATTAATAAAATAATAATAATTAAAAAAAGAAATGTATACCAAACTGTATCAAGCTCCCAGAATGACAATCACATCACAGGTAGGAACTGGGAAAGTCCAAGACTGGACTCAGGAATAGACAGGAACCAGCTTACAGATCCAGATTCAGAAACACATTGATTGCGATCAAAGGCAGATGAACAGACAGTCCTCCTCAGATGTCAGCCATTGAAGAAAGAGCCTGCCCCCTTTGATCCCTCAGCTTTTATACTGAGCATGATGCAGATGGGATGGAATACCCTGTTGGTCAGTTTTGGGTCACCTCTCCTGTCTGCTCCTCCCCACAGGTGTGATCCCTCTACTCTTCTCCACTTCTGACCCTCCAATGGGGCAAATAACAAAGTGAGCTGACATTGGTTGTTATAGCTTGTAGGTTTTGCAGTGCTGAAATGAAATCTAAAAGGCAAATCCTACATTGAAGTGATGAGCATTGTCCTTCACCCCTTTGATATTTGCTGAATGCACCAGAAGGGAATAGGAAGTTAAGCAGGGCACCATTTTATGCCCATTCTTCACTGGTCTGAAAACTATGCGAGTTGCAAGAAAATAAAATGTTGGCTCCAATGGATGTTTGAAAACTTCATTTTTCCTTAGGAGTGGAGCTGAGAAAGGCCTGTGTGGGAAGAATGAATGCTTGCTGAGTTCTCAAATAAATCTGAGCCCAGCTTGAGAGACTCAAAGTCCAGTGGCTTCTTCCAGTTCCTTCCCTAACAAAGGGCTGGACCCAAGTGCACTGAAGTCAAAGACAGAGACTCTCATTGACATCAAAGGATGCTGAATCAGACCCAATGAAGGACAGTCTCAGCCAGGGACCAGCAGAAATAATAGCATGTGATGTACGTGACCAACTGCCGCTAACCAACCGCTCGGATTCCAGGCATTAAATACTGCAAACAGTGAACTCGCAAACAATTCATGAAAATGTGCCAAAAAAATTCAAAGAAAAATGTCTAAGGAAACTGCAATGTGTTTGTGGGTATTCTGTGAGCAGAAAAATATGTTATATTTGTGGAATAAATTAGTCCCTGAGAAGTGTTCTCTCAGCTCAGAGTAGTGTACAGTCAAGTCAGCTAATCGAGCTAAAACTTCTTTTCTCTTGCCAAAGGAAGCGGGTAAGTGCAGAGAGATGGATGAAATGTGCTCGGTTTGGCTTTTAAAGTGTGAGTCGCCAATTATATCTCATTTCAATAGTTCTCAGCGTTTGGAGGGTCGTTTTTGCTGCTGCCTAAACTCTTCAGTTTATTCTCTCGCAAATGCTGACAAGCTTTGGTCTGGTGTTTATCCATATCAGACATGGCAAAGCTCACCCAGTCTCTTATCTCCTTCTGATTAGATTACTGCAGTGCCCTGCACCGCGAGGTTTGCCGGGCTGCTTCCTCTGGCAGGGAATGCCACCGCTGCGAGAGCATTCCACACGGGAGGAAATCCAGTGCCTTTTATTCCAACCACATCACGCCTTTCACTGGTTATAAACAAAGAGGGTTAACTAAAGAAAAAATGGGAATATATATCTGCACCTGGGACCCAGAACAATTAGAAAACAAGGTAAGACCAAGAGCAGGCACTTCTCTAATGAGGTGAACAATAGCTGTGCAGAGGCACGATGGTGAAGGAATAAGGATCAGGTTCAAACCTTCGACTCACATTTGGTCCTCTCTAGACATATGTGTTAGGGATGCTTGGGAATGGATCTGTGCCTCATTTATGGGCTGTCTCAGGGACCTATTTAACTCTTCCTTGGGAAGACCTGCACTCGTGACAAGGAGTGGAGTGGGGGTGGGATTGTCCATGCCTGCAACACAGGATGGTGGCTTCTGGTGGTGGTTGAGAAGAATCTGTCAGGAGCTCTATGGGTACCTATGGTTATCTGCACACAGACAGCCCACACCTCCAAGGAGCCATGCAGAATCATAGGCAAAGGAACAAAGGGGTTCTGGGGTGCAAACAAGCCGTCTCTGGAGAGAGTCAAAGAGGTTTTTCAGATAAGGGATCATATCCTTAGAAACAGGGAGCAAGGAGAAAGATAGGACTATAGGATAAGCTTCTTGTTTGCCTGTGTATGCTGGCTACCACCACAGCTGCTCAGTTGCAAGTTTGGGTATGGAGCTTACAGATGTATTCATCAAAAACTGGATTTTAGTTGAGCTTCAAGGGTGAGATAGCAACAAAAGCCACACTGCTGTTGGGGTTGTCCCACTGCTGGCCTAGCTGCTGAAAGCTTCAGCTCTCCTTACAGGTGGGCAGTTTGGGTGGTCATAAATGCTCTCGGGCACCAACCAATTCTCAGTCCCAACAAGCAAGTGTCTCTTTCTCTCTGAGCATCACAAATTGCTCTACAAACCCTCATAAAGACTATTTTACGTCAGGACACTGGAACATGCTGGATGACTTCTTCAAGGTCACACACAGCATAGACTGCAGGTTGCTTATGTCGCCAGAGATAGCACATCTCCTTGCTTCCCCAGCGAGTCCCTGTCACTGAGCATCAGTCTTTGGCCCTCTTTGTCTTTCAGCTGTTCAACCAACTGCTGCTGCTCTCCTCACGATTGAAATCCTGTTTGATATGGTTCTCTCGCTACCGGTGTTATTTTTAACCGCTCTTACCTTCCACCGGCCCGTTTTTTTCTTTAAAGCATATTCAGCCCATGCTTTTGCTTCAAGTGCTGTGAGCGCCTTTTGTGTAGCAGGTGCTGCTCAAAATTAATTGTTTGTCTTGAAATTATGCTCTCATCTTGTGATTTTCAGGTGCATTAGTTGTTCCATTTAGGGCTGTCACTTCCTACATCCTTTTGGCAAGCACCGTACTTTACTTCTCTCACAGCCAGTGTTTCTTCACTCTTTCCTCCCCATAGCACAAACTGTTTTCTGATTGCCAAGCCTTGCACACCAACACCTCCCCTTTTTGTCTCTGACACACAAAAGGCTACTGAGTGCAGCTCTGAGGCTCATTAAAGTTCACAGCATCACTTGTTTAAATGCTGTTGTTTTTTTAAGTTACCGTGTCAAATGTGCTTAGTGTGCAGTGCTGGCTTGCTGTGATGGTGGGTTTCTGCAAGATCTGCCCTGTTTCTGCTGATGGTGGGTGGGAAAGTGCCTGGAGGGGCCTCAGGAAGGAAATCCCTTGGCCTCCCTGCGGTGCTGGGAGCTTTCACATCTCCAGCAAGCCTGGGGATGGCCTCTGCACCGCAAGGCAAGCACCTCTTTCCCACCTCTCTGGAGATGCTATGGAGAAATGGGAGGAGAGCAGGCTAATCTGGGCTGTGACCCACCGAGGACCTTTCTACACAAGGCAGAAAAGCTGCAGCAAGCACTTGGTGTGGGACCTTGACTTGGCAATGTTACAGGAGCAGATTTACTGATGGGGATTAAGCAAGCTTCTCCTATTCCTCTCCATTAACACCATCCAGCACATGATGACATGGTGTCCTGGATTGAAGCTCTGCAGCTGCCCCCTTTGCAGCTGTATCCAGCTTTGACGTCTTGTTCGGATACTTCTCCAGAAGCCACACTGGTCACTCAGTCATGTATTCAAGTTCTTTGGTCCAGTCCGTCTCAGGATGGTGTAAACACAGACAGGAAAAATTGCAAATTGTCTCACAACAGCTCTAAACCTGGCAAAGGTTGGGTTTGTCTATCCTGCAACAGCTGTCCTGCAAACCATGGTCTCCCACTTTCCAGCTAATGCATTGTTGTCTCAACTTCTCTCCCTCAGTTTAAGATCCTTAACTTCCAGTGCAGTGGGAAATGCACTGCATTTGTTCTTGCACTGGTGACAAGATCTGCCTCATACGCTTCCTTCCAGCTTCTGGGAACTATCCAAGTTGTTATTCTTCAAATGACACGTTATAGCAGATTTGGTGGTCTCCAAGTTCTGGCTTTGCTCTGCTGCCAAAGGCCAAACGGGAAAGGTAGGATATTTTTACATAATTATACAACTTAAAATCAGACCTAACAAGGTAAGGAACAACATACATAAGAATGGCATGAACTAGTATCTATGTCCTTTTTTTTGCTTGCATTGTTCAGGAGATATTTGGCTTCCTGGGTTCTGAGCTTATGCATGTACCTAACGTTGCCTAACATTGCCTGAATGAAGTCTCCCTTGGCTTGTGTGTTTGTCTTGTAGCAAAGAAAAAGAGGTTCTGGTTCCCTCTGAGTCCCTTTGGCTCTACTTAGAGAGAAATACGAAGCAACAATAATTTTTCTCTCATGTCTTCATGGTGCAAAGGAAATGCTGCTTTTTGCTTCTACTCGGAATCCATTAAACTGACTTTTACTGATGAGCAGGCCTTTTACTGATGATAATAAGTACTTGCTTAGTTTTTAGCAGTTGAGCCTTCAAAGCCCAGGGAAGAGTCCATTTCCCAGAGCACCAAACTGGTCCACCTAGGTGGAGTCCATTTTCCAGAGCATCAAACTCTAGGCAGGATGGTGAGAGTTAGCCATGGAGTGAGTGAGCAGGGCTTCTTTGTTTTCATTTCATTTTTCAGAGATTTGGTTGCTTCTGGTTTATTTGTTTGCTTACGAATCAGCTGCTCTTTCTGCTCTTCTCTCCGCTTTCAAAACCTTTGCTATACTCTTTGTCGCAATCATTACTCTGAGCAGTCATCACTCTATTGTCAGCTTCTGCCCATGGCTGGGGTGGCTACCCCGAGGCTTTCTTTTGCCTTTATCAGGGACAAAGCCGGGCAGAAAGCTGTGTTCAGTGGCTTCAAGGAGCTGATATGCAATTCTTTCATTGCAAATGAAATTTTCTCAGTTTTCCCTTTGCTGAGAGAGGGTACCCTCCGTTCTCAGACACTGCCTGCTGCCAAAGGTAGATTATCTAATTCAGCAGTGCTTTTTCCATTTTCTTCCTGTCTTTGCTTTGCTTTACCTGAGGGAAAAGAGCTCATTAGCTTTGTAAAGAGCTCAAACAAGACAGGTCTCACTTGCTGGGAGCAGGGTAGGAGCTATTTGGTGAGCAAAACTCCAGCCCTTCACTTGAATACTGCTGCAGCTCAAGCAGGTGGGCTCCCTTAAATGTGCTGGCATCTTCAGCTTATCACGGAATCATAAAAAAAAAGTGGGAAAAAAAAAAAAAAAAGATAAATAATTCAGTCCCAGTGACAGAGAGCAGCAAATACTGCACATCAAAGCCCATCCCTGCCCCTAATGCTGTTGTTCTGGAGTGCAGCCAGCTCTTCCCCCGCAACCAACCCTTCTTCTCAAGCTGTCATCTGCGTAGGTGAGCTTGTAACCGAGAGGTCTGCGACCCTGCTCAGCAGCAGTGATTTTACAGGGCGGTAATTGTGCTGATGAGGAATGACTTCTGGTTTCCAGCTCTGCCAACCGAGAGTCTGGTCTACAGTAGATGTGGGGGCTTTTTTTAAGAAGTTGGTAGAAATTGGTTTGAGTTCTGGGAAGGATTTTTTGGTAGGGTTTTTTTTTTTATTAAATCCAGAGGCTTTTGGAAAATTTTTGTCACTCAGGCCACAAAGTTGCATTTTTCTTCACTTTACTAAAGACAACAAGCAAGAAAACCAGAGGCAGCAACTACTGTGCAAATGCTGCAGCTAATGGCACACAGGCGAACAAGCTACTCTGGTGGATAGTGAGCACAGGGAAATGAGACACAGAGAAAAACTTAAATGATTGAGATGATGATAGCACAAAAAAACCCCCCGAATTGATAAGGAGATCTTCTCCTTTTTTGTTAGGTTTTGGTGCTAAGTATCTCCTCATTATGTGCTGAGGCAACCACACCATATGAAGTATATTCATTATATATACAGTATGTAAACATACATAAAGTATATGCCATCGATTTTTGCATGGATTTATTCTAATAACATTCCTCTTCCATGGCTTTACAGCGTTTTAGTGGTGAGAAGCTGGGGTTAATGAAACTAAGGCTCAAACTTACTCAGGTCACAACAGAAATCAGAGAAGAGGGTTTTCCTGTGCCCTAGGCTTATTTAATTATCTCTCCTCTCTACTGCAGAGCTCCTAATTTCAGAAATATAGACAGAGAGTTTTCACTTGGGTTTTTATATAGGAGACCACTTCGGCCAATTGTGAGTGCTCTGCAAGATCTTGAGCCCTATGCAAGCTCCTATGGTAGTGTCTTTGGAGAAGAGAGAGGCCAGATAGCCAAAGAGCAGGTAGGGCTTTAGGAAGCCTCAGGTGTAGTCACAGGCTCTTCCACAAGCTTGTTCTGAGTCTTTGGACAAACCTCTTCACTTTTTGGTTTAGTGTTTTTCATCTGCTAAGACACAAAAGACCTGGTTTACTGGAGTGTTGGGAAAATTGATCAGTTCCTATTTTAAGTGTGCTTGTAACAGTTGATGCTAAGCTTTGTTAAAAAGCTATCAAAGATGAAAAATTGAGATAGAAATTACATAAACTGTAGCCACTCTTTTGTATTATTATTGATTTCATTTTGCATTTCTAGTGTAATTCATTCTAGAAGGTCTTGGAATAGAAACAACAAACCTTTACGTGTATCTGTCCCAGGAGATGACAGACCAGAGATCCTGTATCTGGCTGCACAATGCAGTTATATATATATATAAGTATAGATTGCACAATATTACCTCTCCCTGTACCCTTGCCTGGCTCATGTCTTTAGATCATCAGTGTTACAACCAAATCACTGCTGTTATTGCCTTTGCGTGGAGCCAATTGCCTTCCGTCATCCTGTCAGGCACTTATACCTAGTTATCCTAATGTAATTCATATTAAGCTAATTTATATTACAGAATGAGTGGCTGATGGAAAAGGTACCCACAGGAGGCTTATGTGCTGCTTTCCCTCAATGGTATTTAGCTGATCTGCTGACAGGTATTACCTCTCCCCATGGGCTTTGCCTCATTTACATCCTTAGACCATCAAAGCTGCCATAACACAGCTATTCCAAGAACAGCCCCTGTTTTTCAGGAATTACTTTGCTGTCCTCTCTGTGGGATACAGGATAAGTACCTACCACCAGGCTCTGCACTTTGATTTTCTCATTTGGCCTCAGTTCAGTCCTTGTCCACCTATGTTGGCATTTCTATTTACTTTAGATGTAGTTGTGTCTGCTTCTCCTTCTCTATTGAAGTTTTCTCCAGGAAATATGCAATTTTCTCAGCTTCTGGAGGTGCCATCCTTTCACCATCTTCCACCAATGGACCCAACCCCAATTAGGATTTTTGCTTATATGAGTTAGTTGCCATTTATGTCAGTGAAATTGCAGTGGTGGAAAACTAACCTAATGACAACTCCACCAAATCCTGTTAAGTTTCCATTGCTGTAATTCAGCTTCCTCACCTATTTTTCATATATCTTTTTGTCTTTCAGATCTATATAGTGCTCTGCTTGCTGGGTACTTTGGGACTACTAGGAAGTAGGCTCGCAAACAACCCAAAAATAGATGTAAGCAATCTCAAGTCATCTGAAGGGGTTGGGAGGGCATGTATAAAACGGCCATTAATTTTGCTTGGGAGAGGAACAGGGATAGGTGTTGATATCTAGTGGCTAATATGGAGGGACAGAAGAGGCACTAATCCCCTCTTTCTCCTTTTGTGCCCCATTAAATTACACTTATGATATAAACTTGCATTCACAGACACATTTCTGCCAGGTAAACCCACAAAATCCCTTATAGAGCAAACATGATGACTTATTGTTCCCTCGTTGCTATTACTTAGGAGCTGAATGCCCTCCTCTTCTCCTACCTTGCCCCTCTGCCTTCCAGGTCAGTTAAAACACTGTCTGAAAGGCACTGCCCACCAAACCAGCTCTAGGAAACCTGATGGCCAAAGACATCTGGCTGTGATGCCCTCACATGCTGCAGGCTCCAGCGTGGGCCAGTGGGCCCAGGCAGAAGGTTCAGCCATTTCTTTCTCTTTTGACCTATTTTGTGAGTGACATTTTATGCTTCCCCTCATCATTCTCTATCAAGCCAGTAGCATGATGGCCTTGAGGCAGTGGACTCTCAGACCCGCTGAGGAAGCACAAGCCCACCGGTGCTGGACACTCTACCCATCCCATGACACTTCACTGATTTCCATAGCCATCAGATTAAACCCTCCCATTTGCAAATCCGCTTTCCAGAAGGCAGCTTGAAAGGCACGGCAGGGGTAGAGAATACCCTACGAAGTCCAGGGCAGCACTTAAAGCCAGAGATGGGCCTTTTATTTCTTTCAGTGGCTTCGATTTTTTTTGCTCTGTGGAGTTTTCCAGGCTTTGGCTCCCAACCTTCCTGAAGTAATTATGCGACTTTGAAAAAAACAATTCATTTTTCACCACTTCTCCGGCGCTGCCAGCTTTTTTGTGGCTTTATAGAAAATCTTGTGCTCTTTGGTGTTTTGCCTAAAGTTACATGCAATTAATCAAAGAAGCTCAGCCTCCGCTGCAAAATAAACCCCCAGCTCCATCCCTTGAGCTGGAAGCAACTCCATGACCTGCCTGCAGCTCTCACCATCTCCTTGCAACCTTGCAAGGTGTAGCCCACCAACACGAACCCAAGCCACGGCCCCAGCTGTGGTGCTACACAACAATTTTCATTGTCGTTGTCTGCGGGGTTCCTGGGAATTAACACAATGAGACATTTACCAGCACAATGCGACATTTACTGGAGGGGCCCGTGGGGTGTTTGTCGTGTCGTGTGTGTGTGTGTGTGTGTGTGTGTGTCCCCATCCTCCACACACGCACGTTAGCTCCAGCTGGCATGGCACGTGCTCCCACTATCACACAACACAGCCTTGTGGCTGTACATGCTCCCCATTCAGACCAGGGACATCTCTCTTGCTCACCCTGCTTAGGAGTAAAAAAGAAAAAAAAAAAGTTCAGCAAAGGAAAGATTAAGCCTTTCAAAAGGAAGTAAATTATTTGAATGAAGGTATTTCAAGGAAATGATTTTATTGCTCTGAAATTTTATCCATCCTTTAAAAAATAAACAACCTCAGTAACTACTTTTTCAGGCTACGTTTTGCTGGCAGTTTTTATCTGCAGAAAGGATTAGCTTGTCCGTGGATGGAACGTGCTGCACACACCCTGTTCCCATGCAGATTCATGCGGTGGGGAGCTGCGTTTTCAGCTCAGCGCTAGGACATTTTTCTGTAGCTAAATCAGATGACTGCAAAGACCATTAGAGGAGTTTATCGTTGGAATCTGCAGGAACGTACTGTACCCAAAAGGAAAATGTTCATTGATAGGGGAAGCGCAAGACCTGTGGTCCTTGTAATTATGCAGATGATCCTCTCCAGAGGTCTGTGGTAAGTGAGCAGGTCCACAATGATGGCTGCAGCACTTTAATAGTCCACTGAAATCCAGCTGTTCCTGCTCTCAAGTCCCCTTGCCTGCAGCCCTGACTGGCACCAGTTTGAATGGTTTTGTCTCTTGCTGGGGACATGCATGATGCTGACATCCAAAAGGCTCTTTGAAATTAAAGTGCTGCTTTTTCTGGACAGCTCATGTTGCTGAGCCCTAGCAGAAGTTTGCACCTTGCAGCCCACCGGTGGTTGGAGACACCAGACTAATGGAGATGATCGATTTTTGGAGGGAGGTGCCACCATCACCAGCACAGGTTGGCAGTAGGCAGTTCAGTCGCTTCCCCCAAAAATCTCCAGTCAAAACCTGGCCAGAGGAAGGATCCCTTGGCACAAATACCAAATTAAAAAGAAAACCTTCTTCTCCCATAGCAGTGTTGCTGCTCGATATGCAACCTGGTGCAAGAGCTGCTCAGCATGAAACCAAACCCATTCGTGTGCTAAGATACTGGAAGGCTCCACGCAAGAAAATCACATGGTGCTATTTGCATTTTAATTTCTTGAAGGGCTTTGCAGATATCAAAAAGAATTGAGAACCAAAAGAGGTTCATCTCAAGGGTTTGAGATCTGTAGCAATGACAGGCAAAACAGACGGTGCAAAAATGTGTAAGGTCTGCTGCTGGTTCCTTGCCCTGCCAGGTGAAAGCCATCCTCTTCCCACAAACACTTTATTCCCATAAAACCACGTCCTCACTGGAGAAGCATACTAAGGTCAGAGGGTTGTAAACTTCTGGTGACCCCAGGGTGGCTTTTTGGTGACGAATATGATCCCTGTTGATCTGGAGGAAACTGTAGCTGTTTCTAACCTCTGTCAGTTTATCAGGGAGTTTAAAAAAACATCCAGCTGCCAACATTATGCCTCTTTGCGTTCAGAAAATGGTCCTGCCATCCCCCACCATTCCCCCCCCGGTCAGGACCTGCTTGTGCTGTACCCATTTGTAGCAAGACCCAGCTCCTTCCCTGTAAACTCCAGCAGGTTGGGGGTAAGGAAATGTTGTTCCAGTTTTCCTGATAAGGACCTAGAGGAAGCGGAGAAAAAAGTGGTTTTTTTTGCACAAGGCCATAAAGGACAACTGTTTCAAATCTGGGAAACAAGCCTGAATCTCTTGACTCTTAGTGTTCTCTCCTTTTTGGCAGTAACCTAACACACTGTTTTGGGCTGAGGGAGTTGGGATTTGCCTATCTCCAGGGCAGAGGACAGCCAGGCTGATGCAGAAGGAACCTTTGGTGGCTGCCTCCTGGAAAGGCTCACCAGGCTTTTCTGATATGACTTAAGGCAGCTGGCTGCAGCATGGAAACTTGCAAAGGCTTCAGGCCTGTAGTTTTTGGTAGAGAAAATGGCCTGGACTAGCTTTTGGTAAATTTTTTACCCAAAAAGCTGCGTACCCTAAACCTGCATTGTTTCCACTGCAAATTTTCTGGGCCCAATGTGAGTTCACCTATGCAGCTTATTCTGGAAAAAAAAAAAACAGTTATAGGAGGTGAAAATGAGAATTTAAACAGCCAGTCACAAAAAAAAAAAAAAGGTGCTATTTTCCTACTGTCAGCATTAAAGGGAGCCATAAAACAGAAGGCAGATGCCTTCTGCAGTGCCACATTCCAGAAGAAGAAGAAGTAGATATATACGCTATTCCCACAATATATTATAAAATCTCAACAGGCAGCTTCAAGACAAGAATGAAGGCTGTTGTGCAAAGTCATGGTTGGAAGGCAAATTGCTGAAGGGCTCAGTGGATGTTCAGAGCAGAAACCAGGATTTACTGGCAGGACACAATCCCTGCATGTGTTTTATCTTCCAACAGCCTATTTATATAGGGAAAGGCTTGGCTGAGCTAAACCTGGTGTTGGAAGCCTGCGAGATGAAGAGCTGCCTGTCCAGGAGTGCCCCAGAGAGACGTAATCCTATGGAAATGTATTTAATGGGGATAATATGTTTTCTTGTATGTAGCACAGGGTGCTTGTGTGCTCCTGCAAAGAAACTGCAGGCAAGCCATAAAGCAGAGGAAGCTGTAAGAGCACGAAGAAGCCTGGGTGATTGGGTGGCATCTGCCCATCCAACCCAACTGCAAAGGTTTGGGGCTGAGAAGAGGGATGAGGCAGTGCCTGGGGAACTTTTGGATGCTGGAGAGCACTGCGGGACAGGGGTGGGAGAGGAGGGTTTTCAGTGGTTATCACTGTGCTTTGGGGAAGGAGGAGCAGGTCGCTGTGTATCATCATCGGAAAAGAAGCTTTGGTCCCCTTGCCTGGTTGCTGGCTTTAATGGGAAACCAGTGCTGGCTGCTAATGAAAAAGATAATTAAAGTGGGTCCAGAGAAGGGCAATGAAGCTGGTAAGGGGTCTGGAGCACAAGTCTTATGAGGAGAGGCTGAGGGAGCTGGGGTGGTTCAGTCTGGGGAAGAGGAGACAGAGGGGAGACCTTATCACTCTCTACAACACCCCGAAACGAGGGTGTAGAGGGGAGGGTTGGTCTCTTCTCCCAGGTCACAGATGATAGGACAAGGGGGAATGGCTTCAAGTTG
>BJBW01003375.1:62935-95836 GCA_004320125.1 Scolopax mira
CTGGAGGTATTCAAGAGACGAGTTGACATGGTGCTCAGGGATATGGATTAGTGTTGGGTTGGTGTTGGTTTGGGTGTGGTTTGTGGTTTGTTTGGGGTTTTTTTTAGGTTTTTGTTTGGGGTTTTTTTCATTGGTTGGACTAGATCATCTTAAAAGGTCCCTTCCAACCTAGGTGATTCTGTGATTCTGCTCTAAACTTCCTTGGTTTAGGTTGGTCATCTGCCCTTCAAGCAGGCACCCCCTAAATTTCTCTCCTTCCTGCCCAACACCAACATTTGCTTTGCAGCTGTGGTTCAGAGCAGCAGCACCCGTGTCCTCCAAGTCACCAGTTGCTCAACATGGCACATCCCAGGGGAAGCACTGCTGGGGAGATGGTGAGGTGCTGCCAGGACATCTGCTTTCACCCCTAGAGATGCCAGCTCAGTGACACCGGGCTTGCTCAGAGGAACGCTTTTCTGATGAATCAGCAGCGCCTTGCTGACATGGGAGCTCCACTTTGCTTGTCCTGCAGTTCACAGTGCTCAAAGTAAAGTACTGAAACACATCTATTTGTGTATGTATATATATATATATATATGCATGAACATATAAGAAGTCAAACAAAGCATTATAAATGTGCAGTGAAGAAATAACAATCTGGCTTCTTTGATTAAACAGCTTGATTTACTGGGCTAAACAATAGGCTTATTACTCTGTGCTACGTAATTGTTATTGGAGCACACATCTGGTCTCTGAGTAGAAATCATTTTTGTGACACCAAAGCATTCTAAAATGTGAGGGAGAAACAACTATTAAACTGGATCTATATGTAAAAAAATCATCCAGAAAAGTCAAATGACTTAGAATGATATATACTTTAAAAGGTTGTGGGAGAGCATAGCTCTTTAGCATTACTGTGGCCAGCCTATGACATTTATATTTCTTCTCCTGCCTGACCACTGGAGGCTTCTCCATTTCTCTTGAGCACTGGCAGACACTGTGGCATGATGCCAAAAGAATTTACTCTTTTTTCCTAAGTTCAGATATGGAGTTGCAGCCACTTAAGATGCAGGCCATCTTAATGCTGGAGATTGCATGGAAAAATAATGAATTTGGCTAAGTACATGGATGAATGCATGGAGCAGAACGTTGGTCTCCAGCCTGGTAAGCCTAGAGCGAGGCACAGCTCCTGCTCTTCAGCCTTTACTGCTGAATGTGAAGCCAGGGACTCAGAAACGTTGTCTCATGGCTGTCAAGACTTGTCACCATCACAAACTGGGGGAAAAAACCCCAAACAAACTCATGACAAACTTAAGGAGATTAGAGGGACTGAGCAGTGAGATCTCACTTGGGTCTCTTTCCGTTTTCTAATGAGGCATAAAAAGACCCTTCAAAAGTAAGCATTTTATTTTTTTTTTCTGCTTGTCTTGCTACATTAGAAATTTAAATTGCCCTTGTTTTCCCAGGAAGGCTCAGCTGATTAAGGACTATCAACAGAACAGACGCACTACAACCACCAGCAACATCCTTCTGATGGCCACAGCCCTTGGCTTGCTTCCCTCCTGGCCATCCTCATGCATGGACAATGCCAAAGGGCCACATTTTCAAAGGTGACCAGAATTTTCCACTACTTGACCTGCAACATCCTAAAAGGAGGTGAGCTTTCTGAAAGCAATGAGCACACACACTATGGAAGAAGCCAAGTCATCTGGAGGTTCTCCAATGAGGCAGCCAGAAATGAAGGCTTTCCACACAAATAACCTAAATAAAGTTCAGATTGGGTACAGAATTCACCTTTCCCTTTGGGAAAATTTACTCATGAGACACTATCAGCCTGGGAGAAACATAGGACCTTCTAGAGCTGTCAGGCTATGTATGTGCAAGTTCCATTTCAGGGAAGAGATTGATTAATGGACACTGGAAGAAGAGGTTTGTGTCATCTTTAAAAATACACATCCATGTGTCCAGACATCTCACATGGCAGATGATCGCAACATAGAGGAAGAAAGCATCTGTTAAAACTGGTTTTCTCTTACATGAACTGGGGTTTTCAAGCTGCCACGCTCGTGTCTGTGTGCTACCCAGTGGTACTGCCACATCTGAGCGTGCAAGAAAGCATGAGTCACGTCCTTCGAAATTAGGAAATGAGCTTTGAAAAATACCCTTTTTCTAAAAAAAACCCTGTTGATATATTGTCACAGCTTTGAAAGGAAAATTTAAATTTTTAGAAAAAAATTAATGTAATATTTTTATGTAACCCTGTGATTCCAGGCAATGATGCCTTACGGGATGCATCATGCTGTGATACTTGCACTGAATCTGTGAGTCTTAGATGCTGGAAACTGGATACTTGATTGTTTTACAAAAACACATACAAATCACAAAGATCCTCAGCTTTTCTTCACAGCAACAAAGAACTTAATAAAGAAAAGATGTTAATACTAAAAGCGCTGTATTTTTGTTTTGCTCTGTTTCTTATAGCAGCCTCCATAACCTTCTAGTTTCCTCTATTGAAATGAAAAAGCATAAGGGGTCCTTTTTTTTTCTTCCTCCTGAAGTCCCCCTTTTCTATGTGAAAAAAGTTAACAAAACAATAGCAACAGAAAAAAAAAAAACCAGTTCCAGAAGAAAAACTGAGTTCCTTGTTTCACAAGCTCTGGCCCTGCTTTGGGCTCTGTCTACCAGATCAGCAGCTTTTGGTAATGCAGTAGAGATGGCATCTTGTGGGGAAGATGCTGTCACCTTGACTTCTCCAGCATTGGGGTCTGCGCGTGGCAGCAGTTATTCCTCCCCCAGCAAGGCTCCAGGGGGCAATGCCCCAGAGCAGAGGAGCATTCTCACAAAGACAGCCTGAGAGAGTTGGGGTTGTTCAGCCTGGAGAAGAGAAGGCTCCAGGGAGACCTTATAGTGGCCTTTCAGTACCTAAAGGGAGCCTACAGAAAGAAAGGGAGGGACTCTTTATCAGGGAGTGTAGTGATAGAGCATGAGAAAATCCCAAAGGAGCTGGGAGCATCACACAGGAATCCTACATGAAGCCCAGGGTGCAGCTCCATGGCACTTTGGTCCTTGCTCCATGGCAGGGGTTGGATGAGCCCTTGCAGTGCAGGGGTTGGATGAGCCACTGAGACAGACCAGCAGAAAACAGCTCCCCACTATTTGCAGGGATATTTCTTGCTCATGGAAGGGCAGAAGGTGCACACCATGGGGCGAGGCATGTGTCGGTGCTGGCCCACGGAGGAGATGGGAACATGGGGATGGAAGGGGTAGCAGGACAGCAGCCACCCCACCTCAGACTGGTAGAAGTCGCACCCATGGAGAACAAAAAGCACTAGGCTGGAGCTGTATCCCCACCTCACATAATGGGTTGCCCTGGGCACCGCACTAAATACATTATGCAGTGATGAATATACATAGTTTCAGATTAAATCTAATTTCTAATGGAACTTTTCTCTGGCAACCTTTTCTTCTTTCCCTGCCTTTGAACTCCATGTAGCTGAACAACCGCTTTTGGGTGGAAGGGCTTCCTGACTCAAAATAGCATCATCAAAAGACTGAAGAAAATTTGCAACATCCAGAAAACAGTTTTTGTGAATAAAATCAATGAAACCAGCTTCCATAAAGCTCCCTCAGATTTAGGTCTTGATCTGGAAATTTCACTGAAACCAGCTGAATTTTCTCCCTGGGAATGCTGTTACAGGTAGTGGGACTGCATGCAGGGGAATATACTTACAGTACAAGACTATCCCCTTTTTCTTGATGTTAAAAAAAGGCTCTGAAATCTATTCCCAGGCTGGCTGAAGACTTCAGAAGAGTTGGGCTCTAGCTGCAGGCGCCCAATCCAGTACTTTTTTTTCCCAGCCCCCCTTTATCTCAAAGGTAGAATTAATGCTGTTGCAGTCTTTCGGCAAGAAGAAGCAGTTTCATGATGTGCCATTATGAGGATATTTCTCCACCCAAAAATCTGACAGCATCTGAAGACATGCTTCCAGTGCCATCTTGCCATATGGTGGTGCAGTGGCACCAAAGCAGCTCATAGAGGCTGAAGATCTCTGATCCTGCTGGGGTGGTGTGCAGCCTCCCCCTCCCCAGTTCTCTCTAGCTCTAGGTAGAGAGAGGGCCTGGTGGTGGGTCCTTGGACAAAGCAGGGTGGCAGCCTGGATCTTCTTTCCAGTAGAGGGCACTGACTGAAGGTGAAGGGTGTTGAGAACAACCACAGCAGGGTCCTAATGATGCAGGGTGGTTGTGATGTAAAGCCATGATGTAAAACCATGATGTAAAGCAGGAGGAAAAAGGGGGAATTACATCAGGGCTAAGATTGGAGGGGTAAAGCCTGGAAAACCAGGCCTCTCCACTTTGCCACACCTCTGTGCTTACAGTGACACCGGGAACATCCAGGCCAGTTGGTCCACCTCTGCATGCGGGGGAGGATGTATTGCTTCAACCACCTCTAAGGATTTTATTATGAAGTATGGGAAAGCCATCAAACCAAACAACTTGTTTGCCAGCTCCACGTCCGTCTGGCCTTCGGCTTTTCCCCTGGAGCAGGGCCAGCTGAAGGGGATGGTCCCACAGCTTTTCCCAGGCCGTTCCAGGGATCACCGGCCGCATCCAGCTGGACCTGCTGACTAAGGATGAAACCTCCAGATTCTCATCAGATTCAGACACAAATCCCGTTAGAGAATTGCAGCTTTGCTGAGGAAAGCTGGAAGCAAGAACAGCAGAATAGGATTTTTTTCTTTTCAAGAGGCAGTAGGACTTGGTAAAAAAATTGTCAATAAATAAGAGAATTGTGGGGTTTTAAAAGCAGGAAGATGAGAGGATGAGTCAGACAGGGTTGCTGACCACAGCTCTGCCTGCAAACTGGGAAATGCAAAGAAAATGAATTCTGCACCATAGAAATATCTAATTATCATCTGCCATCTCAAATGCCTCCAAAGAGAAACTCCTGCAGAGAGCTTTGAAGCTCTTTTAACACAGAAAGTAGGAAAACACTCTGTCAGACTGAACCAAGATGCAGAATGTGATCATATAAATCCCGTGCCTTGGAGCAGAGCCCAGGCGCTTCTGACTTCGCTGTTTTTCGCCACAGTTTAGCAATTCAGCAGAATCACGTTTGCAGTCCTAGAACTACTGGTTTTGGTAGCAATGGTACTTGAACTAATCACTTATGTAAATAAACATTTAAAAACCTTGTAGAGGACTAAGACAGCTGTAAAAAAAGAAAGAATTATTACAATTAACTTCCAGAAATATATTTGGGGGTTAGGAATTAGCATTATTCTTCGAATTCGCAGAGGCTTTATTTTTAGAGAGGATAAAGCCTGCTAAGCCTTCAGTTCCTGACACATCTCTTTGGAGCGAGGAGAGAGCGATAGCAATTAACGGGGAGGTCCCCAGCAGTGCCAATGGGCAGGGGCTTGCATTTTAATCTTTCGTCCCCCTCAGAGAGAGGAATCGGTGAGGTAGGCAGTGCACAGCTGTACAAAGGTAATGTTTGGTGATGAAAACAGAGTAGTTCCATCACCGCCTCAACGAAACGATCCCGACAAGCGCAGGTGGCTCCAGGCTCGTTATCAACCTTCCAGAAATTGTAGAATCATAGAATCATCTAGGTTGGAAGGGACCTTAAAGATCCATCAGTTGAACTCTGACAAAAAAACCATCACTAAACCATGTCCCCCAGCACTGTGTCAACCCGTCATTTGAACACCTCCAGGGATGGTGCCTCAACCACTTCCCTGTACAGCCCATTCCAATGCTTGATAGCTCTTTCAGTGTAAAAATTTTTCATAATATTCAACCTGAACCTCCTCTGGAGCAACTTGACACCATTTCCTCTTGTCCTATCACCTGTGACTTGGGAGAAGAGACCGACTCCTGCCCCTCTACAACTTCCTTTCAGATGGTTGTAGAGAGTGATAAGGTCTCCCCTCAGCTTCCTTTTCTCCAGGCTGAACAACCCCAGTTCCCTCAGCCTCTCCCCATAAGACTTGTGCTCCAGACCCCTCACCAGCTTTGTTGCCCTTCTCTGGACCCGCTCCAGCACCTCCATGTCTTTTTTGTGGTAAGGGGCCCAAAACTGGACACAGTACTCAATCCTTGATGGTGTTCTTCAGAAGCGGGTTGATGTGACTGACATGGGACTGCCACTGTCACCTGTCCCAGGGTACTGGGAAGAGTTTTGAGAAGGCCATAGGCGCAGAGGAACCTCTCTGAAAATACCTTTGGTGGGACAGACCTTTCCCTTTCCCCCTTCGGACTATCTTTTAAATGAAGCATCTCTGGTGAAAAGAAGAGGGCGAGCAAACGTTTAGAACTGTTTATTGAATAAAACAGGGTTTTAAAAGCCGTATTATTGTTCCCGGGCACAATGGTCGTTACTGTTTTTGTTAGTAAGTACCCGTGTGATTTAAAGCTGCTGACAGCACCAGACGCGCACAATGAAATCATCTCTCCCTCCCCTCCCCGCAGCTCGGGCAGACACTCATTTGTATGTATGGGTTCAGCCTGTCTGCTGCGGCTGGCCAAAGCGACAGATACTAATGGCATATGTTAATTACAACCCAACAACTTCCTTTCATTTGGGTGTTTATTAACATTCTCGCTCCTGCCCGTGGAGGCAGCTGGCGGGGGATGCCGAGGCAGCCGGAGCAGGGGGGTTGGTCACATGTGATCTTCAATCTGGGACCACGATGCGCACCACATTATGCCTGCTGGAGAATCCAGCATCCCAGCCGAGATTTCCACCACCACCACCTCCTCGTTCTGCTCACAAGGCCGTTGAGGGGTCGGAAAGGAGAGGGGAGCTCAGGAACAAATTCCCAGCCACGACCACTGGTCTCTTGACCGCTCCAGGTGCAGCTCTGCTCTGAACCCCGGATTTCCCTGGGAACACCGTTGTGTAATCAGCCCAAATAGCTGGAAAACAGCTCAATAATTTGGAATTTAGGGGGATCATAAAGTATCTGGTGTAACTGGTGAATGTAGCCAAACAGGTTTTGCTGTGAATAAGAGGAATTGTTATCTCACGTGGAGCCAGGATGCATCTACCCTGCTGCCCAATTTCTGAGCATAATTGAAGACAAATATTTCAAAGGCAAATGCAAGAAACATTAAAAGAGATAATTAGGGAGTAATATTTCAGGCGACATTTCCTTATCTTTCCCTTCACAACTGGTTTGTGACATTGACAGGATGAGGCGTAATGGCTTGAAACTGGAAGAGGGTAGATTTAGATTAGCTATCAGGAAGAAATTTTTCACTATGAGGATGATGAGGTGCTGGAACAGAGAAGCTGTGGATGCCGCATCCCTGGAAGTGTTCAAGGCCAGGCTGGATGGGGCTTTGAGCAACCTGCTCTAGTGGGAGGTGTCTCTGTCCAGGGCAGAGGGTTAGAACTGGGCAACCTTTAAGGTCTCTTCCAACCCAAAGCATTCTATGATCCTATGATTGGAAAAATTAGTTAAGAAGTTATTTTTTAGAAAGAAAGTATATCATATTCTCATTTCTAAACCACTCATCCTCATTGACGGCTACCTACCTCAGTGATTTTTTATGGCATGGTTGTCCAAGGTGGTCAGCTAATTCTACATTGTATTTTAAGAGAGGACTCCTCAAATCGCTTTTCGTTATTGTGCTTCGAATTCATGCAACTTTATTCATCTCACTGTGCTGGCCAAGCGTCATGGCCAACGGAGCAGGACTGCATGCTGCCAAGTTTTGTTGGCATTTAAAGCAAACCCACCAAGCAAACCCACCATAAAACAAGCAAAGTCAGACACAGGACCACAAAGGAGAGCACTACAAGCAGACCATTCTCTGCCATTTTGAAAAAAAATGTATTAATCAAAAGGCATTTTCAGGAGTGGTTTGTAGGAGGCAGCCATGTGGCTGATGGGAAGCTTTGAGGTGGCATGAAAGAAAAACAGGAGAGTCCCTTTGCTTTTGTTTTCAGACTGGTTTTGATGCGTGTCAAACCCCGTGCAAGGTACGCCTGAGCATTCGTGGCATTCCTATCACCATGCATCAGGCTGCATTTGGCATCTGGGGACTTCATGGAGTATTGTGCTGCTCTGGTCACCATGACTTGTTAAGTTCCTGCATAATTCCCTACAGCCTTCATTCATCTGGTAGTAAAGCATAATTAGCAATTTTTGTTTGCTCACTATTTAACCCTTCTATGGTTTGGGGTTTTTTTTGTGCTGTTCATTCACAAATATCCGAGCCAAAATGGTACATCTGCTGTTATTTGTTCAGACGTGCAAAGAGTTATAGTAGATTAGTAAAACACAACTGGTTACAGTTGGCTGGTTTGTCTTCTTCCTTCTGTACCCTGCTTACCTTCTTGAGGTTAATTATTTTAGCTATTGGTTTGACCAATTTTGGTGCACAACATTTAAGTATTATATACAGATTAAAATAAAAAATAAATAAAATGAAATAAAATAAAACACTGGGCAATATGTAGTTCATAATGCAAATTGCTAATTGAGGAAGAGCTTTGATTTTTGTGCATAGTTTAGTGCATAGTTCATTCTCAAATTCCAGCATCTCACATTTGACCCTAGAGGATGTTCTTGAGCAATTCAGCATTGCCCAGTGGAGGATCTACAGGGTGAAGCCAGGCCAGGGGATGCTTCTCCATGGCCTACAGCACTTTTTTCCTAGAGGAGATGGAAAATGGCTCCTCTCCTTCTCCTGCGGGACACAGGACAAGGGCATAGCCCTGACTATGCAGAGCTGCCTGTCTAATGTTTCTTCTTTGTGCTGACCCAGGGCAGAGCTGAACGGGGTTACCCATGGTCTCTAAGGCTCTCAAAAGGACGGCAAATGTCATATCTGGGATGAGTAAGCCAGAAGAGCAGAATAAACAAGTTGTTGGGTTTTTTTTCTCCAGTGTTTGCATCCAGCAAAATCCCCACACAACCACTTGTCACAGAATACCAAACACAGCCCCGAAAGCATGTCAGATGAGCAAGGGCACTTGGTTTAGCAGCTTCTATTGAAAATTACTTTGTTTCTCATTTAAAGACAAGACATTTAATTATCTGGTCATACATTGTTCTCACTCCCCATGCTACTGGACTGATGGAACATTTTAGTTATTTATTGGGATGTAGTAAAGCCAAAACCTTTGAATCCTACAGCAATGAGGAGCTAGCTGGCATGTTTTGTACCAGCCCTTTCTATTTGTCTCACGGAAAAAGACTGTTCACAAGACAGAGGAAAACCTGTTTCTTTCTTTAAGAAAAACACAATCCTACACTACAACCGCCCTGTGACCGGGAAGTGTACATGGGGCTAAATTTTAATGACAGCTTACAAAAAAGAGCTAAATCCTCTGTCATCACTCCAGTACAAGGGCAATCACGCCCTCTGAGTACACCCATAGGCAATTCCACAGTGATGGGATCATTTCAATGCTCTGTGGCTTTAACTCTACTTTTGTATTAATAGAAATGATAAAGTTAGAGCAGGAACATCACTGGGTGGCTTCTGCCATGTTCTGTGGAAATGTGCCCTGTCCTAAAATGTTTCACAGGACAAACTGTCTTGCGTGAAGAGTCTCTGGTTGGTAACACACAGATCTTCTTGCTTGTGCCCTTTGTCCCTATGTACATAACCACAAACCACACTAAAGAGTCTCTTCCCCTGCAAAGTTATATCCTTTGTGTGCATCCACTGAGAAACGACAAAGGTAGGGTTTTCCAACCACGGGCTCCCCACGGCTGCAGGCATAGCCCCTATCAATATGTGTCAATTTGTCCTGAGAAACAGATAAAACTGGTAGGCTGAAGGAAGCAAAACAAAGGGAATTGGTACGAGTTTGACATTGACCATGGCAGAGGGAATGCACTGGGTAAAGCAAACGTGGCCCATCTTTCCAGCAAAGCCTGGTGATGCTTGTCAGTCCTCACCTCTGTCAATGTCCTCATTGGTCCTATGTGGAGCCAAATGTTCCAATCACCAGGACGTGCTGCTTCTGCAGAAGCCCTCTAGGCCCTTCCCAAAAAGCACCCTCCATCATGACCCTGAACTCCCTGGGGATGACCTGTGAGTCAGGACCTCAGATATTACTTCCTACCCTGAAAGCCCAAACATTTTGGAGGCTCGTTACACATTTGTCTCCTCCTCCCTTTGTTTCCTCCTTTAAGGAAAAACTTCTTTACAGTGAAGTTGACAGAGCACTGGAACAGGCTGCCCAGGGAGATTGTGGAGTCCTCTTCCCTGGAGATCTTCAAGACCTGGATGCAGTCCTGAGTGATGTGCTCTGGGAAATCCTACTTTAGCAGGGGAGTTGGACTAGATGATCTCTAGAGGTCCCTTCCAACTCTGACAATTCTGTGATTCCATGATTCCTGCACTGTGTATCAAACAACCAAGAACTGGAACCAATAAGAGACTGAGTTGACAGTAAAAACATCCCCCCTAAGCCCTAAAGGAATTTGGGACATTTTTCTCTGCACTGCTAAGACCCTCCAAATCACAGTGATTGTACCAGTCTCGAAAATAAAAGCTGTGGACCAGGAAGTCTTGAATCAGGAAGAGGAAACACTGGCTGAACTGATAATTGAAATGCTACTTTAAACGACCTGGTGATTGTAACGGGACAGCAGCAGACCAGCATGGTCTCCCATCATCTATTAGCTCATCTCCAGTAAACAGCAGAACCCACTCAAAACCAGATTACATTCTCAGGGGCAGTTTAAGAAAATGCTCCTCAGAAAACTGAACAGGCACCTGGGCCAAATTTGGTCACGAATAAAAATTGCTGACCAGAGCGTAAAGCAAGAGTTCACTTGCAGTATGTCAAAGGCAGCACGTGGCTACTGGTGTCCCAGTGGGCAGAGAAGGAGGAAGGGAAGAGAAGAGGAAATACGCTGAAGACATCAATCTGCCCAGGTTAATTGAAACTAGAAAACCCCATAAGGCACTTGAGAGATGAGATCAAAATAGTCTGCAGGAGTATAGAAAGGGCAATAAAAAGATTTGAGGAGCGGAAGAGATGAAAAGGCTCAGGTGAGAGTGATAGTAAATATGAAAGAACCTGACAGGATGACCTGTGATAATATAAAACATGTCAGCTGAAGTAACACAGAGAATTTCAGCTGAACACATTATTTCTTTTTATTTAACACAAGAGCAAGGTGACATCAGATGAAGATGAAAGACAATGGGTATAAACACCCCAAAAAGAAATGCTGCTTTTTCAGAACAACACCCACCTCGATTGTCATAACTAAACAGGTGGGGTTTTCTTCATTCTGCCTGCGTACAGGGCCATGTCCAAAGGTGTGTGGCTTCTTGTTTCTTTCATGACACTAGCAGCAAATACTTCTTCCACAGGAATGATTTTCATAAGGTAGGGTTGGAAGTGATAATTCAGCTGGATTCCAGGAATGGCTGGCATTGATGTGACTAATAGGCCCAGCAGGTATGTCAAGAGAAAAGAATGGTCCATGAGCCATCCCACTTTGCAGTGTGATCCAATTAATAATGGCCTTAAGATTAGTGGACAAAACATAAATCCCATGAATGGGTACTTCAAATGTACCTGATGCCAGGATCCTTTCACTTTCTTCTAGGATTAGACATTTCTGGAAGCAAATAACTCACTTGATTTAAGGAGCAGGCTGGGACCCGTGTCTTTAGGAAAGGTCTGCTGTCAAGTGGAGATGCAGTGCATGTGCTACAGGAAGCTAAATAAATGCC
Organism: Scolopax mira; assembly: GCA_004320125.1. Taxonomy (NCBI): domain Eukaryota; kingdom Metazoa; phylum Chordata; class Aves; order Charadriiformes; family Scolopacidae; genus Scolopax; species Scolopax mira. Next base: position 74,627 of record BJBW01003375.1, read on the forward strand.
CATGTTAAAAGCTTCTCTTTAAACAGTGAAAATACATGCAAACCTGATGGATGAAAGCACTCCTTGCATCCCCTGTGAAGCCCCAGGAATTCCCACAGGCCAAAGGGCCTAAACCCAGGGGGGGCTCCATTACTACCAGGCGAAATGAGGAGAAGCCCAGTGGCCAGAGCTGCAACGTGTTCGTTTGGCGTGTGCATGCGGAAAAGCTGGGGGAATCATGATAGCTTTTGCAAGCACGGGGCACCTCGATCTTTTAAAGAGAGCCTGGGATGAGTGGATCCCCCAACCCAAGCCCACGGGCTGCTGAGGGAAGATGCTGCAGGGTGTTTGCAGGAGCAGCCAGCAGCAAGGGGCACAGGGCAGAGCACGGACTCGCAGCAGCAGTGAAGGTTAAGCAGGAGCAGGAAAGCTGCCAAAGAGCTATATCCCAAAGCAAGAGAAAGGGAAAGTGTTGCAGTTTAGCCCTTCATTACTAGGATGCTGTTTACCTGCCTCATTCAAATTTCCTTTTCCCCCTTTAATAAGGGCATTTCTTGTTACCTATCTGGGTCTTGTTTGAGAACATTTTGAGAATGACTGCCCATCGGACAGCTTAGCCTGTTTTTCCCAGGTTGCTGGTTCTGAGCTCAAGCTGGAGTGTTTGCAGTGATGTCCTTACACTTGAACCCAGCCCTCACTGCTGCCCATCAAGTCCTGGGAGAAGGGTTATGTACACATGACTCTTATTCGCCCCTTCAGAAAAGTTGGAGAGGCGTCCAAGGACAGCCTTTGTCTCCATGAGCAGACAGAGTATCTTGTTATGGTCTGGAATGATCGTTCTCAGAGATTCAGTGCTGGGATGACAAATCCATAAACTCCTTGGAGATCTGTTTCTTTGTAAATACGCAGACATGACTCACATTATACTAATGTGTGAAAATTGGGGGGGGGGGGGGGAAATATAACCCCAAACCACCTTCATAAGAAAATAAGCCGCAAAGCCAAATGTTCCTGCATGCCTTTTTTGCCTTGCTATCAGCAGCTTGCAAGTTCTCTCTTGCTGGCCCTTGGGAAACAACACTTCCCAAGACTACGAGCAGCAAGCAGTTCAAAGCAACGCCAGGGCCCTACAGCGAGATAGAAAAAGCAAGCTTGCAAAAACTGGTTGGTATTCTCAACTGGCCTGGGTGGTCCATGGAGTCCTGCCTGTACGCCAGGCTGTCTGATCCTTACAGGCATATTTATCCCCTGGGACACCTGTAGTTCTTGCACTTGCTAAAGGCTCCCAGGTCTCACCCTGCTCACCAGCAAGCCTTTGGAGGGTTTGGTGTTGCAAGTCCGCCGCTAATGGGCTGTGTGCTGGTGCTAATGTGGTTCAGAGCACTGACCACAGGGAGGATGGGCCACTTGTTATTTTCCTAATTAATTCAAGAACTAATCATATGGTAGCATGCTCCAGAAGACAGCCCATCTAGTGACTGAGGTAAGAAGCCTGGACAAATCTGTCCCCTCTGCATTCGCCTGCGAGTATTTTTCCCTGTCTTTTGTAACTCATTTGAACAAAAGACGGTAAAAAAATCTCGTTCTACCAGCTGCTTGTGATCTCCCCCATGGCAGCTCAGCCTGTACATTAGCTCCTTCTGCTATTTTAAATCATCTGGCATTCCTTTTGGGCCCACCCATCCTGCATACACTGAGCTTAAATTCTTGACCCCTACTGGGAGATGACATTAGCTCTCCGCTTCACTGCCTCTCCCATCTTACTCAAAGCTTATCTAAACCCACACTTGCTCATATCTCTGATTTTTCTTTTTCTCTTGGTCATAACACTCTAATTAGAGCCTTGAAGCACACAGAGATGTGATTTACATGAAAGGCACTATTCAAAATGAAACTGGATCCCAACTCGTGCAGCTTAGCAGCAACATTTGAAGGCAATAAGTTATTTAGAGACCTCACTTGTCATTGTTTTCCAAAACATTCAAAGTCACCTTCATCTGCTCTTTTCTACAGGATCAAAGCTAGTTTCTCTAATTTTTCTCAATGAGTAAGAACCTCTGTACCATGTTAAATAAACCCTGGAAGAGTTTCCACGTTCCTCTTCGATGTGTATATATTTACTTGAACGTATATCACCTGTTACCCAATCCACTCAGTGGTTATCTATTTCATATGTTAAAACACACAAAACACAGACATTAGTATAAACATCTGCACTTACCACTTTCTTGCTTCTCCAAAGCTGCTTATTCAAAAAAAAAAAAAAAAGACAGGAAAAGATAGTCATATCAGAGTGGTAGGTAACTAATATAAATTTGTAAATACCAAATAATATAAGTTTGTGAATACCAAAGTGGTTGTCTTATGTTTGAAACCTCCCTTCAGAAGAAAAGCAGCTCCCAGTGCCATTTGGCAGGAAGGGGACATAAGTTACAGAAGACCTGACACAAGGAATTTGTGCTGTGGCTATTCATGGTGCTGATGCTTTCCACTTAAGTGTCCATTTGTGGCCTCCTTAGGGAACGGGATGTGTCCCAGGCACTGGAGGAAAGCCACAGAAGGGACATTTCTTGGTAGCATATTCCAAACAACATTTGCAAAACAAATGTTTCGCTGCATCCAGTTCTGGGCTCCCCAGTTCAAGAGGGACAGGGAACTACTGGGAAGAGTCCAGTGAAGGGCAACAAAGATGATTCAAGGATTGGAGCATCTCTCTTATGAATAAAGGCTGAAGAGAGAGCTGGGACTTCCCCCTCAGAAGGCTGAGGGGAGACCTTATTAATGCCTATAAGTATCTAAAGTGTGATTTGAAGGAGGAGGGAGGCAGACTCTTTTCAGTTGCCAGTGAGAGGACGAGGGGTAACAGGCACAAGCTGGAACATAGGAGGTTCCACTCAAATATGAGAAAAAACTTCTTCAAGTTGAGGGTGAAAGAGCCCTGGAACAGGCTGCCCAGGGAGGCTGTGAAGTCCTCTTCTTTGGAGATTTTCAAGCCCCACCTGGATGCAGTCCTGAGTAACATGCTCTAACGTGCTCCAGGTAACCCTGCTTCAGCAGGGGAATTGGACTTGATGATCTCTATGGTCCCTTCCAACTCTAAAAAATTCAGTGAAATTCATCACAAATGCGATGGGTTGGTTCACTCTGTCCCTAGCCATGTTGACAAACCCTTGCTTGGGGTGTCCATGACGAGCAAGTTGCGTCCTTGCTGGGGCACCCTGGCTGTGCTTTGTGGAAGCCCCACTGTCTGTAAAGATGCTTTCCCCAACCTAAAAGCCAGGAGAGCTCCCGTCACGCTGAATACATGGCTAATCCCATGGGAAGCTTTCTGCGCCGTGCTGTCTCAGCAGCCAGCCAGGCAATTCTAATTTGGTTGTGCGGACACCAGCATTTCCCCATTGCCCTGTCTTTGAACTGGCAAGGATGAAGAAGAAACTTCTAATGAGTGAACTTCAAGACATTCAGCATGCCCCTGGCTGGATGGGTAGAGCTCCACTGGCCTCAGGGAGAAAGGCTGCAGGGGAACAATGTAGGGAGCGAAGCACTCATGCATCAGAGCTGGATTTGGCCCTGTAATCTCTCTCTCAGGCAGTACCAGGTTAAGCTACATGCAAAACTGCATGTAGTTACCCCAAGGATCAGGGACAAAGACCAGGCCAAGGCTGAGTGCAGTGGCTTGTGCCATGGCAAGGGAAAAAATAACCAAAACAAACCCAAAAAACAAACAATAAGAAGGAGGCTGGATGGAAGAGTTGAGATTGCTACATCTGCCCATAGGATATGAGAGCTGAGCAGAACAACTCCTGCTGCTGGGGGAGGCTGTGCTCCTGCTCATCACTTCATCCCAGCCTCTTCCTCAGCAGCATCGTTACTGACCCCTCTGTTTTCCAGGCTTCTGGCACAAGCAAAGTGAAGAGCAGGGTCATGGACCTTGAACTAGCCCTCCCCTCCTCCCTGCTTCAGGACAACCCTCCCCTTTGGGTATCCATCCACTTTGCCCATTCCTAGAGCTGGTCCTGTTCTGTGGGGCTGCACTTACTGTTTAATATAACAGGTATTTCTGGGAAGAGCAAGCGAGAGAATATGTCAGAGAAAGTGGCTTTGTAACTCCAAATAAGTGCATGCAAACAGGGATGATTGCCAGTGATTACTCCCAGAGCTGTGCCTCCCGGACCCACTGCATTCCTGTCCTGTGCTGCTTGCTCTTCTTTCCAGGCTGACTGAAACCATTATCCAAGAGATATTGTGGAATTCCACTGCCAACTAGTAAAACTAGGCACCAGAAATGAGCTTCCTCTGTAATTACTTCAAAATGCTTAGAGGAGCAGATGCTGAGGCATGTGGGACATATCACAGTATCACAGGATGGTTGTGGTTGGAAGGGACCTCTGGAGGTCATCTAGTCAACCCCCCCTGCTCAAACAGGACCAGTTACCCAGGTCCATATCCAGGCTGCAGTCCCAAATGCCAGCAGTAGAAATAGTTCCTGGGGAGAACTGGCTTCTCAGAGGGAAGGGGAGAAGACTTCTCAGAAGATGCTCCAGCCAGGTCACAAAAAATGCCTTCATGGCTTCTGTATAATGAAGCAGAAAGGGGAGGGAGACTGGGCCTAAAGTGGAAATGGAGTTGGGCCCCAAGGAATAGATGGATCCCACAGAAACGGGGCTGCCTCAAGGCAGAACAATAATAGTCCAGACCCCCATTGATGCAGTTTCATCTGAACCCATGGACCTGAGTTAAGATTTGTGCTTTGAAAGGAAAGAAACCAGAGTAGGGAAGCCAGTCCAGCTACCACGGCTGGACAGAGAGGCAGCACCCAGGAACCTGGTGAGTGGGAGACCTGGGTTCATGTTTCTGCATTGCATCAGGCTTCCTATGCCATCTTGGGGAAATTCCTCAGCCTGATGGTGCCTCAGTTCCCCAGAGGAACAAGAAGGAGGAAAGGGTTTTTCTGGGGCTTGCAGCAGCGTACATGCTTGGATGGGATAAACCTTAAATACTGAGGTAGAAAGGCAAAACTGCAAGCAGGTGTTGCCAGGTCACCCTTAATGAAGACACCTCTTAGTAAGCTGAGAAAACAGGTGATGTGAAGACCTCCCTGAACTGTTTCACTGAATAAATCCTGATTATTTGGGCTTTGTGCAGACAAAGTGATTGTTACCATAACTTCTTAAGGCACATAAGCATTTAAGCTGCCGTAAATCTTTAAGGTAGCACAATGTAAGCATTAAAGTCAACTTAAATCCTTATTAAGTCTTCTAGGTGCTTAAAGCATTTAAGCCATTTTTAAGTCTTTTTAGAATGATTGCTGATTTCCATGGGAAGGATGCAATTTTGAAAAACACTTTGTGTGCAATGTCCCCTTAAAGTTCATGTTCTCAGGCAAGCCAATGTCTCATACTCAGCCTTATCAGGAAAGATTTGAAAAATGTTTAGACTTCAATTTTCCTGCCATTTCAGGTTTGCATCTGGGTTCACAGTGATGTTAATGAATGTGAAAGGGTTTCGAGAACACAATGACTGATCCATCACCTCACCCTGGTGGTTCATGTTATCCCATGTCATGGCTTTACCACACTGGTCTGTGGTACAGAGGATGGTAGAGGAAGTTGAAAATGAGTGAATTCCTTGCACATACAGGGACAATCATAGCTCACAAGTAAGAAAAAAAGCTTTTTGCTCTGACTTTTCAGCAGTGACCTTTGGATTGCAATCAACCTCGGAACGTCCCATCTGAAAAGGCAACATTTTTGGCATGCCGTGAAAGCAAGGCTTTATAGTAGAAAATACTTTTGCAATTTTTACTGTATGATTTGCACTCAAAAGGATGCCGTAACAAACTGCTGAGCGTAGTGAATCTTTCTATGAAACGGATTCAATCTGGCAAACCCCGTCCTATGTGCACAGTCGAAGAAAACACTTAACCCCTTGAATAGGGGCTACATGTGTGGCAAATGCTCTAGGGAATTGGGTCATCCGTTGACAGAGTGCTTTCCCAATAATTCCTGCTACAATTCTGACCTTTTCTTGTTCTTAGCTTCTTTTGATGGGTCATATCCCTTATAAACATTAAACACTGAATGGCTGATGAAGCTCTCCTGTCTGCTTCATTTTGGACTGGCCATGGCTGGGAAGCAGACGGCCTCCTTCATGCCCTTAGCTCTTGCTGGTATTACAGGCCACCCACTGAAGCTCTCCTTCAAATTCAACAGAGAGAGAAGACCCCCAGCAAGGGAAAGCTGGAGAGACATCTCACATAAGTGTAGACCCCTGTGCTGGGACACCTCTTGTGGTGGAATCGTTTAAGGGCTGACGCTACAGGGCTCTCAAGGGACAATTCATCCCTTGAGATGGGGACTATCTATCTATCTATCTATCTATCTTTGTCTCCTAATAAAATTTATTATTAGATGGGCCACCTGGCCAGATCTGGTCTCCTTTTGTAGTCAATGGGTGCTTTTATGAAGCATAGAATCATAGAATCATTGAATCATAGAATTGTCTAGGTTGGAAGGGACTTTAAAGATCATTTAGTCCAACCAACAACCTAATCCTGACAAAAATCACTAAACCATATTCCTAAGGACTACGTCATCCCGTCTTTTGAATATCTCCAGGGATGGTGCCTCAAGCACTTCCCTGGGCAGCCCATTCCAATGCTTGATAACCCTTTCGGTGAAGAAATGTTTCCTAATATCCAATCTAAACCTCCCCTGGCGCAACTTGAGGCCATTGCCCCTTGCCCTATCTCCTGTGACTTGGGAGACGAGACCAACCCCTGCATCTCTACACTCCCACTTCAGGTAGCTATAAAGCATGATAAGGTCTCAGGTAGCTATAAAGCATGATAAGGTCTCCCCTCAGCCTCCTCTTCCTCAGACTAAACAACCCCAGCTCCCTCATCCTTTTCTCATAAGACTTACTCTCCAGACCCCTCCAAACATCTCTTTCAGTAAAAAAGCAGTGGTGATATAAAAAAGCCCATTGCTCTCCCCTATGCATCCAGACAACTAGTCAGACACAGGCATCCACAGTGAGCATTTGAGCAGATGAAACCATGTGCCTTACACCTAGGTACCAGCTAAGTGCTTAAATTGGCCAAACTGGATCTCACCATGCATGCACCACTGTGCATACAAACGCGAATGACTTCCTTGCCCACAACTCAAGGTCAGTTTTGAAGTACCCCTGTACTCTCTAAAATGCTGTTGCCGTTAAATCACGGGGTCAGTCTACTTTTCCCTCCCTTCACTTCATCACAAACTGCTAGTGTGTGCTGTAAAAGGTTTATGCGAGCATACCCAAGTGGTTTTGAATGCTTTCCACTTCCCTGCACTTGCACGTGAAAAGCTGCTAACTCCCATTTGCAGATTCTCAGCAGATCCAGGGTTTATGACTGAGTGCCTCCAAGTTGGGGTATGCAAACGGACGGCAGTGTTTAGAGTCAGTGACCGCACTCATGCCCAGGGTAATCACGAGCATGTTCAAGCCACAGGGAATTGTTAAAGTGGAGACTGATTTGCCTATAACAAAAGTCTCGGCTGAGTTTTGTTACAAAGTGCCTCATTAGTCTGATATTTTTTGTGACATCCCATTGCGGGTAGACATGAATAGAGGGTTTTTTCCTGTCTCATAGATGAGCAATGGGCACAAATTCCCATGCCAGCCCAAAGCAGGCCTGCTCTCCGCAGTAGAGCTGTGTATCTGAAGGACCCGAGCCTGCAAGATGCTGAACATCCCCCACTGATGAGAGGAGCCAGGTAGTTATTTGCCTCAGCCTCTGGGACAATCTAGCCCAAAAAGGGAATGGAAAGTTCAAGAGCTTATTAAAGAGCTCTGTGCCCAAACTTAGCTCGTGCAAAAGGAATCTGCAGGCTGAGTGAGCACAATCTGCTGCTCACAATTGCTCTCCTCCTCTCGTACCAGCATGAGTTAAGAAGTATCCCAGCCTGAGCTGAGATCACACCTGACAAAACCAAAAGGTGCAATAGGATGAGGAATAATGGTTTTAATCTGAAAGAGATTAGATATTAGGAAGAAATTTTTTACTGTGATGGTGGTGAGACACTGGAACAGGTTGTCCAGAGAAGCTGCGGATACCCCATCCCTGGCAGTGTTCAAGGCCAGGCTGGATGGGGCTTTGAGCAACCTGGTCTGGTGGGAGGTGTCCCTGCCCATGGCAGGGGGGTTGGAACTAGATCATCTTTAAGGTTCCTTCCAACTCTAACCATTTTATGATTCTATGAGAGGGAGTTGCCTTTCATATAGAGTAGCTTCTGATGGATGGTGTAAACATGTAATATGCTTAGGTACAGAAGCCCAACTCATGGACAGTGGGTCTGGTAAGCCAACCTGGAGCACAAGAAGCAAAGGGAAGAGGGCTGGCTGTGCTCCTTCTCATGCAGCCCAGGGTGATGCTGATCTCCTCTGCTGCCATGAGGCACTGATGGCTCATGGTCACCTGCTTGGCCAGCATGGCTCCCAGGTCCTTCTCTGCAGAGTTGCCTTACAGCAGATAGCCCCAGCCTCCACTGGTGCATGGGGTTATTCCTCACCAGTTCTTTGCATTTCCCTTGCTCAAGCCTATAATGGTCCTGTTGGACCACTTCTCCAGCCTCCCTATGTCCTTGTGCATGATGGACCTGCTCTAGAGCTCATCGACTGCTCCTCCTGACTTAGTACCACTGGTGACCTCATTCATGAGGCAATCTGTCCTGCTGTCAGGTCATGTTCCTGAATCAAAACCTGACAAACTGCTCTAGCTGGACTCTGAACCACTGCCCACCACCCTTTGACTCTGGCAATCCAGACAATTTTCCACCCACTTTATGTCCAAATTGTGATAATTAGAGCAGGCCCCATCAAGCATTAATTTTACAGATTAAGCTATCATGGTCAGAAATTCTAAATAAATCTGCCTTTCCTCTTGAATCTCCATTTGAAAGAGAGTCGTCCCTCTTCTCCCCCATTATCTAGACATGCAAAATGATTCAAACTGCTGATCCCATGAGAAAGAGTAAATGTCATCAGAGACATCACAGAAACACTTAATTTGGCTATGTAACAATAATTTTCACTTGTGAGGAGGTATAAATTATATTTAATGGATTACAGATCAAAGGCCCTGAACCCATCCTTGGTATCACCTCACTTATTACTTGGCTGAAGGAAAGACAATATTCCTGGTACACCAAGACACCTCTGCTTATCTGAATGATCTGAAAGAGAGATTTGCAGTTGTTCCAATGAGACTCATAAAGAATATACTACCTGCTTAGCCATCGCATAGACGGAAATCATGTGTAACGTGCTATTGTTAAATTGCTGATCACCTGCAGAGACAATGACCTCGATTCCGTAGCACCATCTTAATAGCTAAGGCGAGCAATCCTCTGCGATTGCAGCCAAGAGTTCATTCTGTTTGCTAAGCCATTACCGTCATTATTCTAATTACCTATCGAGTCCTATTCTTGTGTGTGGTGCTGCACAAAGACAAAGGGAATATTGTTTTTGTCTCCCAAAGTTTCCACTCTTAATCAAAGAAGGAAAGCATTCAGGCAACCTAACAAATTGCGTAAGTTGGGGAGGGGTAGAAATTACCCCGTGAATTAGCTAAGCAATATTTGCGAGAAAAATGGCTGGGTGAAAAACTGATGTATTCCTGTCAATCCCCAGCCCCTAACTCCTCACAAAGGGGAATGCAGGAAGGCTGAGTGTCTAATAGCCTGGTTTACAGGCAGTAATTCCTCTGGAATATGGTGACTGATTTACTTGACATTTCCTCCTGGTGTCACCGGTATTAGAACCATCAGGAAATTTCTGGGAAGCTAACTTGTGCCTTTCTACTATGTGTTCATAAGGAACAAAGAGAGGTTAAGTGCTCAAATCTCTCAAAAATCCAATATGATTTGGATGCAAATCTCAGGAATCTTTTCTATGGTGTAATATAAGAATTTATACAATCCCTTTTTCTACTTCATTAACGAAGTTTCCTGCTGGCAGTATCTAAAATAAATCTGAGGTCTGGCATAACATATAGAGATGACTCTAGATTTTATTTTTTTTTAATTTAATCAATAATATGCCCTTATATGGCACTCCTGTCAGAATATAATTACATATCCAAGCAAATGTATTGCTGCATGCTTCTTAATAAGACTATTGAAGAGCAAAGCTGTGAACTGAAAAGGAATCAGGAAGATTCAGATGCCCAAAATATTCTACAGGGTGTGGCAGAGTTAAGAAGTCATTGTGATTCTTTTGTTTAACATAAGCAGCTTTTTGGGAATTATTTTTTATTTACTTTTTTTGGGCTGTGGCTAAGATCATGCCAGTCCCCACTGATATATCAGAGTCGCTAGACAGCAGTCTCTTGGCTTGGGTTCAAACAAGTTTGTACTGAATTAGACAGCCCAAGAGACGGACCTGTTTACTTTTGTCTGTATGTCTAAACCTTGCTGCTCCTGCTTTTCGTCACCCTTACAGCTCTTCAGAGACGCTACTTCTCCCATGTTTATCGTGGCTATTTGGTGATGCTCAGCTTCACTTTTTCCAGTCCTTCTGCTGCACGGATACATGCATTACTACTCACAACAACAACCGCTTGAGAGCCCACAGCTGTCTGTCTGTCCATGGCATGACAGCCCTTACCCCTGTCTGCTGGAGTCAGCACAAAAGGTGAGGTGGGTGCTTACTATGCAGAATATCTGTGTGTTCATTGTTATGTCCCTTCTCTTTTTCTTCTTCCACCATCTATTACTGCTCCCCATACATCTAGGTCTTGGGCAGAGACGTAGTATTTCCCTTTGCTTTACCCAAGGTGCAGGTTAGACACACACAGGCACGAGCTCCTTCCTACGTGCAGGAGCCAGTTGGGCTAATTAGCTCATGTGAAAATTAGCTGAATGGTTTTCAAGGTCACCTCATATCTGACAATTGCTTCTGTGCTGCACGAAGCTCAAACCTCCCAGCAGACTCTCCTGCTTGTATCCCTATTTTCTGCATTTTTATGTTATTTGGTGAGGCCAACTCACTTGTTACGCTGGATCACAGACAGTTGGTTTCACTCATTCTTCAAGCTCAATGGAATGAAAGATTTGGGCCCAGAGTCCCAAGGTATCACCAAAACACACATAACAGGGGGTGATGAGCACATATTACCTGCTTTGCTACTTGCTGCAGGTTGAACATCAGTGAAATCATCTCCTTGTGGAAGCCCAGGCAAGAATTCACATTTTTCAGCTTTTAAAAGCTACTTGTTATTTACTAGTACAAGCACTTCACAGTGTTCAGTTTCCTAAAACGTGATTTTTTTTTTTTCATTATTTTTTTAAATACTTCAAGGAAAGGAAATATCTTTATAAGAAGAAATTAGTGAGAAACGACTGAGAGCAGTTTGATCTCAGGCTTTGCATACAATTGGGGTGGTGCAAGCTGCTGCCCTCAAAGGAGTGTGCGGGCTCAGAGTGGCACAGCTTGGAGGATGTTTAAAGGCATGCACGGAATGCTGAGAAAACCACCAGTTTTACTGACGAGGGTTCTGCTAATACGTTTATGCAAAACTTGTCCTTTGATTCTCCCAAGGCATGGGCAAATGTTAACATGCAAGCAATGTTAATGATTAGCTGGAGAAGGCATGGGGGGCTGTGAGCTCTTCTTTTACTACCAGCGCTGCATGCGTAGGCAGGCATAAAGCTCAACCATCTTATTAGGGAAGGCCAAAGGGCTGGGATCCATGCAGGTGTTTTTGCTCTTACATCCCATGTAAGGTGCTGGTGGCCAGACTCTCCCCACCTAACACCGGGCATCTTCTACAGAGGTGCTTACGCTTGGAGCTTCGTCACCCAAGTCAGCGAAAAAAAATAGGCTCTTTCGGAGGTGATTCAGACTTGAACCACCCCTCAGAGCCACAGATGTCCATGGGGGGAGCCTACTCCAAATAGTGTCCCAGCTGCACTGACAGAGGTGCCCGAGGGCTGCGAGAGCAGGTTTGGTGCTTTGCAAGACGGCAAACGAAGATAACCACTGTCCTGGAGAGCATAGTCCACAAGCAAGCCTGGAGAGCTAGAGAGCTGTTGAACCTTCACTTCTGCCTCTCAGACTATCTCTGATTACGTGTCTACCTGAGGACACCAAGGTTTTTTTTATGCTGTGAAGAAGTTTCAAGTTATGCTCATTTCTTAAAAGAGCACTGACTCCTGGGCACCGCTAGTTCAGTTTTTCTTTCTGCAAACCACCTAGCACGGAGGAGAGGAAAAAAACACAAAAGGAGTGACCTGCAGGTAAAGCAAAGGCACACTTAGAAGGCTCAACCCTTCATAGAGTGTGTTTGTTCAGTGCCTACAGTTTAATTGACTTATTTCTAGAGCTGCACTAGCCTGGTTTAGAGCACACCAATGCAAACATTTATTTGCAGTTGCCTGCAACGAGGTTACAATTCAACTAATGATATAATGTTTTCTCTTGGAATTTATTCTATGAAGATGATTCATACCGGACAGCTAAATGCCATCAGTGTTGTGTCAACTTTTACTGACTAAAGTATTTTCCCATATGTGATAGTGGACTGTTCTCATTAATGGCTGAGCTGTAAAATCTTGCTTTCCCTCTTATTTATGATACTGGAAAAGATCCAATGTAGCACAGTACATGTGTAAGTCATTACCCTTCCCCTAAGCTCCCCCCCAAGTATGGAATGTTACTGCATTTTAATATATTACAGGAATAAACAAATGTTATACATGTGGGGGATAAGTATAAATCAGACATGATTCAAAGGGCAAAGGGGCTAAACAGAGTTTGCTGGGTCTGAAAATCTCTGGAGCTCAAGGTCTGTTGGAGTCGGGGGGGATGCTGTGCCTTTGCGCAGTGCCCCCACCTCACCGTTTTGGCCATGTCCAACCCTGCATATTGCCAGGTTTCCAGTTCATGCAAGTTTTCAGGGGCTGGTCTTGAAAGGGCTTGGAATATCTGGTATGGTTTGGGTTGTGTGGTCTGTGCAACAGGCAACGATGCTCCTTCGGGCTGCGTCCCAGAGCCCGGTGTGGGGAACCTTTCCTTCACAGTGGCCATTGGCTGCCATGGCACCTCCTCAGCAGGCACCAGAGCTCCCGTCCTTGAAGCCTTTTGAGGGCCAGATTCAGACCTTGTCCCCACCTCAACAGCTTTGTCCAGCCAATGCTGTAGTGCCCACGTTTCTTCTCACCGAGATGAGTAAAGGCAGGTGGAGGTTAAATGTGGAAACATCCCTGGGAACCAAGACCTCCTGAAGGCCTATAAATTTTAGCTTTTTTTCTTTTATGGCCCTCCAAGTCTTGCATTTCCCCTTGCATTAGTGGCCCAGTTTGCAGAGAAGGTCTATGGTGATGCCCTGTCTGAGGAGTTGTGGCTTAAGTGCCCTCACCCTCGGGAGCTTACTGTCCCTTGGCTGTTGGCCCTTGACATTGACAGTGTCACCACCAAAAGGGTAGAAGCCTTTTGGAGCTATCATAGGCCCCTCCTGGGTGCAAGACCATGGTCTGTACACCACTGAGTGCCATCTGTACTGGCAGGGAAAAGTACAGATGGCACCCACTGATGAGAACTGACAGCACACACAGCTTCCCTCCTTCTGCCTGAACCTCTCCCCAAAACAGGGTGGCTTCATCCACCCAACCTGTGGGTGATTCCAGGCCTGTGCCCCAGGGCTAACCAGCCTAGCTCTAGGCACCAAATCCAACCCTAAACACACTATTTAGGCAACGTAGCTGCCTAACTTGTGCCATCAGAGACAGCTGGTTGATGGCCATCCAACAATTGGGCATCATATCTCCTACCCCCTGGGTGCCCAAGTCCCGCTTTGCATCAGGTCTTGAGTTTGCTGTGCTGAACTCCCCAGCCCAAGCATTTATGCTTTGATCAATTCCCTGTCACGCAGGGAAAGAGGAAAAAAGATATTCCTCCTGCAAGAGCCTTTTCTTCCCTCCGGATCAATGTGTACAACTTCATTTGACATCAGTGGGAGCTCTGTCACAGATCAAGAGCAGTAAATGGCCTAATGGAAAGAATAATAATGCTATCATGTGTACGTACTGCTTCTCATCTCTCTTGCAGTTTTAAAGACCTTCCTCTTGGCAAGCTTGCTGGTCATAATGCTCACCCTCAGCTAATTCATATCTTTTAATTATTTTTTCAAAGGCACTATTGAAAATCAGGAGGAAAACGGAAAGGCACAGAATACGCAGATTGCAAGCTGAAATGAGATGCTCTGAAAGTTGAGTCTTTCCTCCTTTGAAATATAATAGGCAATGTAAGCTTAAAAAAACCCAATAGTAACCTTTATTGGAAGCACCATAATTTAAAAACTGTGAACCTGAGATTTAATTTCATCCTTACACTGCAATGTAATACTTTATTGACCTCCAGTTGGTTTATACTGCATTTTTCTTCTGCTTCTTAATGCTAAGAGACACATCTATATAAGCCACTGGATTATTTGCTAATGCAACACTTTCATTGTATTACAAGCAGGAAGAAAATCTGTGGGATTTTAGTTTTCATAGTATTTTTTTCCATGGATGTGGCATCTTTGTGTGTACCTTTCATCTAATAGAATATTAGCATTCATGATGGGGCTGACTGCTTCCTTGATAGTCACTTAAATCTGGGTAACAAAGTGGGAAATGGAAAGAGAAAGACAATAGAAATAGAAAAGTGTTGCATATATGTGTTGGTTACGTGTCTAGCAGCAGTGTCATTATGTCCCCAAAATACCATTTATCTGTTTGAGATTTCACTCTCGTTTAGATGCTTTGTAGCTCAATGGACACTTAAAATAATTACTGTTATTTTTCCTTTTGCTTGCAGGGAACAAATGGGTTGGTACTCTCACAGATTCAGTGGTCTCATTCACTTATAGTTCCAGAAAAGGAATTACCAGAAAACATTTTTTAGGATATTGTGCAGTGACCCAAATAGCACACGCAAAAAGGATGCAAGTAAAGCTAAATTATTTTCTGTATTTATTTTGGCATTCAGAGAAATATAAATCATTATCCTGTTACTGTAAGTGGTCATTAGGAAGAAATTGAGGAAATTGAGCGTTTCTTGATAGCATCATTGATAAATTCTTAAAAATGAGCATGTTAAAAGAGTGTGATAGTGTTAACAAATTGTAATGGACTGATTTTCAAGAAACACTCTATGTCAGGTATCACCATATATTCATGTTATGGAAGACTTCCTATCCAAAGAATAAATAGTAATAGTCTGTAGATGGAATCACAATAAAAGCATTTGCATTCAGTTTCAAAATATACTAAAGAATTACAATTAAACACATGCTTCTCCCCGCCTGCTGATTCATCTCCATCTTCAATGGGGAAGCAGAAGCACATCTGTATATGACACAATAAAAACACAGAAATTGAGACTATTGATAGAGAGTGATTTTAGGGTAATTGCTGTTTGCATTTAGTCTGATCCTTGGAGACTAACAAGTTATTAACCAAATGTTCAAATCTGTGATACGTAAATCTGCTTTCCTTGCCTGGCTTCAGAGATGAGTCCCAGAGAACGTGAAGGGTTACAAGGTGGAAAGAGAAACCTGCAGCAGTGTGCTGTAGTCATGAAACAAGAGGGAAAACTTCCTTTGTGGCAGGGAAGGATTTCATGCAGGAATTATGAAATTTTAAGAACGGGCCATTGGGGTTTGATGGTTGGACTAGATGATTCTAAAGGTCCCTTCCAACCTAGAAAATTCTATGATTCTATGAATTCCCACAATGAAACAGCACACCAGAAGGTGGGCTCTTCAGCAGAGCCCTGTTTTCCACTAAGAGGGTTGGGGAGAACTTGGCTTGTCCAGCGAAGCCTCAGGACAAATGAAAACATATGAAAAAGCTTGATATTTTCCCCCACCAACATTTGGACATTAGAGAGCACAGGGCAAAAAGCCGAAATGCCTTGTGAGCAGCTGCCCATCGTTTGGGATCCTGCCAGCTGCTGAGCGGTGGGGAGATGTGTGGCTCCAACGAGCACTTCACTAAGGGCAAGAAAACAGGCACACCAGGTAGCAGGGCACCACTTCTTGTCAGGCTGGCAGGATTCAGGCAACAGGAAGGATTATCGAGACCCTACGCTATTCCTTCCTCCATTTTAACTCCTTTGAGCTGCCGTTAACGAGGAAAAGCAGCCCGTTTCCAGCCTCCAGAGTGCTCCTCGTGTCAGGCTCTGAAGCAATTTCTTTTGCAGAGGTCACGACTGAAGCTCGGAGAGGTTAAGTGCCTTTCCCAGGACTGGAGGGCGACAGCAATCAGGGCTATGGGGAGCGATGACGAAGATAGGTCACGCAGCAGAACAATTGCAAGTCAGGAAAGGAATCTGGGCCATGGGATGCTCAGACCCCCACACAGCCGGACGTACGCTCACCATGGTGGGAATAAGAAAGAGGACATTGTTTCTTCAAATGTCTTGGGCCTGAATGTTTATCAACATGGAACCATCTTCAGATTTTTTTCAAAATCCGGTCAAGGCCAGGGCTTTCCTGGAACTCCGAAGGAGTTCATAAAAAGCAGTAAAGACTAATGACACTTTGGTGGGCTTGAACTCTTTATTTCAGTGTTACAGGATAGATATTCGCAAATCAAAGTAATTTGGAAAAAATCATAGATCTTGCCTTTATCCAGAAAAAAAATAATCGTGTAACAGAAAAAAAAGAAAAATCTCAGAGCACATTTACCAGGAACACATCATCATCCAGATTCCAAAAGAGATGAGATCAAAGGTAGCTACACTAAGTGCCTTAAACTGTATTTATACATAACATTTTCCCTGCATTCTGCTTTTAAAAGTAGATTAGGATTGGAAATGATTCAAAAACTTCTTTGAAATGAGCAAGCACCCTCTGAACAGGGATGAGGCTTTAGGAATACCAATGCCAGGATAAGGAAATTCACAGAAAGAGGTTCAGATGCAGACGAAGGGCTGAAAGAGAAGCCGTTGTAAAGCCCTTGCAAGTTAAAGATGTTCGGGAAGACATCCAGACGTCCAGACATCTGGACACAGGGAGTTGCTTGTGTCACATGAGAACCTCAGCCATGAATAGAGGGAACCAGCAAGGACAGACCAAGGAAAAAGAGGCTTAGGCTGAGCTTCTGGCAAGGAGAAATGAAAAGAATCTCAGTGTAAAATCTCTTATTCCTTTTATATTACAGTTTGTGTACAAGAGAGAGACAGAGGATGCATTTGACTTATCTTAGTATGGCTTTTCCTTTTTTTTTTTCTATCACGTCACAAGAATGCTCTTATTTAATGAGCTAAGGTAAGCCTGGGAAATGAGATTCCTCACCTTCTACGTGGAGCCCAGATACACGGAATAAGGCGACCTGCCAGCAGTTCCTTGAGGCTAGGATTCACTGGAGTTTTCTGACTTCTACAGCTGTCACAGAGGTTCCTCAGTGGCCTGATTTCACTAAAATATTCGAGTGTGTTAGATTATCCACAGGGAATGTGTTAGAGCTTCTCTGCAGACCTCATGCACATGGTCTTTTTTTTTCTTTTTGTTATTGGGTAGGAGAGAGAAGGTGGCAACAGAGGAAGAGGTCTGCTTGCACAGGGGCGATGCTTCCCCCATCATTTTTGACCAGCAAAGTTCTCTTTGCACCATTTGAGAAGGATGAATGCGTTACAGTACATAACAGATCCTAAGGAATGCCATGTGTGTTTGCATCCAAACTACACTTGAAATACAACATCCCAGACCTACTGTTCAAAGAAGACATTATAGCTCCTGCCTCAGCCCACCTCCTGAGCTTTGCTTTGAGTCACACTGAAATCAATGCCTCTTTGAAGCGTACTTTCCTACATTTCCAAGAAGCACCGGGGAGATGCAGAAGGGTTAACCTAAGGTAGTAGCACTAAATTTTAAACTTGGATCTATAGTCTTTCCATCAGCAGCTGTATAGATGGGTAAATTCCTTCTGATGCCTACAACCCTGTTGTAGCACACCAGCATTTAGAAATTGCACTTCCTGTTTTATTGCTTGAGTGCATTTCTCTTGTCCAATGCAAGGCACAATGAAGCTCCTGCAGACCTGGCCAGTTCAAGGACTGGTCTGGTCAAAGCACTTCTGCTGCTCTCAGTGTCAGGAGAGAACTTAGTCACCGCGTGGCACAGCAGCGATGGGCAGGTGGGAAGACACCTGGGTGAAGATGGGATTAACTGGGACTGCTGGAGTGTGGGTGTATAATGCCAAAAAGCTTCAGGGAAAGGAAAACTGCAGTGTGGCTCCAGCATGGGGGTGCCTCACCGCACTGTGCCTTCAGCTTTATGGTCTGGCATAGTGTTCAAGGCCAGGCTGGATGGGGCTTTGAGCAACCTGCTCTAGTGAGAGGTATCCCTGCCCATGGCAGGGGGGTTGGAACTTGTTAAGGATGATCGTTAAGGTCCCTTCCAATCCAAACCATTCTATGATTCTATGATCCTGCCTGAGCGCGTGGGGAGTACCAGTGACATGGCCCCGTCTGCCCCCGGGGTCATGGAACATCAGGACAAAATCACCCTGAGTGTTTGCTTTCACAGCAAAGCACATCCCTGGTTTTCTGTCGGCCCAGGCTCTCTTCCAGAACTCTGACTTTCTAGGTTTCCCGTCCCCTTGAACATCTGCGTTTCAGCTGGTTTTTTCCCTAGATGTATTATGTTTCATTTTCTGAGTGAATGTCACTTTGTTATTTTGCAGGCAGTGTGTGCAGGCTCCTTCTATCCCCACCGTTGTGTTTGCAACGGCATTGTCTGTGAATCTTAATAAACCAGAGTGCAGGCTATCCAAGACCAGCACTTGGGTTTGTAGGAACTGCTGAGCTCACAGAAGGGGAAAGTGACGGCCCTGCCTGCAGCCCTGGAGGTGGGTTCAGAACCTGGTGGCCCAGAGGGCATTCCGGCTTACGCCTGGTCTGAAAGGATAAAGTTTTCATCTGCTTGAAAAGAAAACAGCAGTGACAGTACAGCCCCCCCACCACCCGCCCTTCGCACCAACCCCGATGGTTTGGATAAACGTACGGCAGCGAAGATGAAAGGCAATATGGAAAACCAGCCCTCTTAAAAGTGCAGTTGGCATTTGAGAGGCTGCTCTTGCTTTTAATTTGTGGGTTTGGGAAATGAAGGCACGTTAGTTGACGTTACAAAAGCTGACTTGTGCTGAGTGGGCAGGTTTGATGGTGTGCCAGGGAGCTGAGGGAGGAACAAGCGCTGCCTGAAGGAGGTAGATGCTCAGCCTGGCATTGCTCCGGGCACCCAGAGCTGACCTTTCAACCAGACGTGAGCCCTGGGCTCTCCCTGAGGCCACCAGGGTTCTTCTAGCATGTGCTGGGATTTGAGGGGGATGCTTGGAGGTTGGCTGGGGCAGATTTATAGGGGCAGGTTCAGATTGCCCCCCACAATTACCTTGTCTGTCCATACTTTGGAGTCTTGCCTGCTGAGAGAGCCTGGGTCTCGCATTCCCTCTGCACGGGAATTCTCTTTTTTTCTTGTTTTCTGTGGATCCACATGTCCTGACTACCTCTTAGCCATTACAAACAGTGGGTAAAGGGTGGCTTTTCAAACAGCACTGGTGTATCTCTTTAAAGAAATATTCCTTCATCCCTCCTCTTCTCACCTTTCTCATTTCTTTGCTGGCTTCAGGGTGAACGGTCAAGGGCAAACTCAATTTCACAGGCTCGGTATTATGTATGGTAGGCTGGAGAGCAACAGCTTTCCGAAGCAAGTACAAATATGGAAGGTCTCATGGGAACAGAAAGGAGAGTGCAAAAGGATACCACAAAGAGGATAGCAAAAAGGAAACCTAGGATGAACGAAAAATAAAACACTGGGGGTGATTTCCTTAGCCTGGTGAGTACTCATTTAGTTCAGGACAAAAGCTATTATTGTAAAAATGCATTAGCTAGCATGCTCTAACTGCTACTTCTTAACATTCATTTTAAAGAATATTTTTAATTTTAATGTGTTATCATCTATTTAAAGGTATGGCTCAGACTGAAGTGAAGGCTAATGAGGAGCTAACTTTGCTCTAGCTGGCTAATCTGTGCTAAAATAGTTTTCCTTGTCTAGGTTAAGGGCACGGGTCCATGACTGTGAGCAGTTGTAGTAGCTGATCAAGTTGCCCCTCATCAGCTGACCTCAGCACTGGTTGAGTGCCTACTCTTAGCACATCAAGACATTGAACTCACTTGATTTTCCAAAGGGGACCCTCATGGAAAATCTGAGCCATGGTTTATGTTAAGACACGTAAGACAAGAAGTTGCTTTGGCCCTGGTAGGCACTGCAGGTAGGAGTAGAGGATCTGCCTAACTTTTGTGCCACAAGTATGTCTCTTGATGCCACAAGATCTGTGATCTGGATCACTCATCAGTTCTTTGAAGCTTTAGAAGTCACAGCGCCTACGTGAGGCACTGCTGATAGCCAACCTGAATAAAGCCCCTTTCTCTATCTAATCTGACCAGGCTGATGTAATGCACGATATGAGCCAGCATCTTCACGAGATAGGAATCTAGGAGCTACTTATGTGGCTAAGCCTTATACCAGACACCGTCCGGGTACGTCGATCGGATGGGGGAATTAACCAGAGGAACAGTCAAGGCTCTTTGATTAAGGGATTGCATCAATTGTCATAAGATATGTTTGCAATAAAGATCTGTGGTTCCTGTCAGTAGGTCGGTATCAGTTGTGGCTAAGAACACTATCTTGCCATCTGTTCTTGGCAGGAATTGTACAATCCCTTCTTTCAAGTCGCAGATATTATTACACTTACTCAGCCTTTGTCAGCTCCAGGACTTGACCATTATAATGCTCCCTGCAGGATGCTGCTCGCTGCGACCATCTGGAAAAAGAAGCTAGATCAGTATACAGCTGCTTGCTTATGCAGACGCATTTCGTACAGCAAATGTCTTACACGTCTGCCTTATCGTCTGTCCCAGCCACTCATTCGTGGGTGTGGTGGGAGGTGTTGCTTTGAATCTCTACAAGGCTGTGCCTGCACGCACACAGCTACGCTCAAGGAACGTCAGGCTGCAAAACGGGGTTCATTTGGGAAACATCAGTGGGAAAGTGGACTGCAAGACTTCTAGATTAGAGGCCTTGCAAGAAGCCTCTGGACTTCGTTAAGGAGTACTCACACCTCCTACCTTAGGCTACGTGGGCACAACCTCTCCCCACCTACTAGATTTCTAGTTTTTTCCTCTGAATTGCCCTCGAGCCAG
>BJBW01003376.1:0-158079 GCA_004320125.1 Scolopax mira
AACAGCCGTTTCCAATCTCCATCTAGACTTTTGAGTCCTCAACCTTTAACGTTTGCCCTCCAGGGCTATATCCTTACAGCCTGGTGCTTCTCCAGTTAATCAGGTGCTACTGGTGCTCTCTGACCACAGCCTCCCTGCTCCACTCTGAGCAGACACCCCACAGATAAGAGGCAAAACCAGGAGGATTTGAGGCAGCACTGGGATGGTTGAGGTGCTCTCCCCACCCTGCATCATGTCAGGTATTAAACAGAGATCAGACTGTTCCCTTTAGGCAACATTTACCAAGTCTAACACATGGATTTCCAGCAGAAATTGATGCTGGGAGAGTCCAGGTTCTTTGCGCCCACCGCCAACCTCCATCTCCCCTATTTCTTCACCATCATTTGACCAAACACGCATTTGGCAGAGAGTAAAGACAAACACTGGTCAGACCAGAAAACTTATTTTCTGTCTCCGTAATGTTTGTTCTCTTGCTGTTGTCTCCTTGCTCCCAGGGAAGTTGCAGGCAGGCAAAGGACAAACTCTGGGCAATGGCCTTTAGCATCGTGCCAGAGATCTGCCTCTTGCTTCATCAAAACCTCCCCTGAATTTTTCCTCTCCAAACCTAGCTGTGACAGTCAGCCTGCAAGAGATCATGACAGTCCTTCAGGGAAAGTTGCACTGGACCAAAAGGACATACCAAAGAAATCTCTCATGATTTAAAAAAAAAAACAACAACAACAAAAAAAATAAAATTCAAATTACATCAGAAATGCAGCACTGCTGGGAGAGACGGTAATCTCAGGGCATTTGCCTAGCCTGGCCTTTTTGAAGTCTCAAAGCCATTAAAGAGATGGATTTCTTTAGACAAGCCATTAACTGTTAATATTTTTTTCTTTTTTTTTTTTTTCTTTTACTTGGCGGGGGGGAACTGATTGTGAATTCTAAATTACGCTTTATTTTGCTTCTTTACCCAGATGTTATTTTAAGTGTCCGAGTCCTATAACTGCCCAGTGCTCTGGGCAATCGAGGCAGAGAAACACCATATAAAGAAGGCTGCCTTGCTTTTCTGACATCATTTACCCAGCCCTGGTTGCTTTAATAAGAGGAACAAAATGAAGAGGGGCAAAAAGGTGCAGGAAAGCCAGTGGGGAAGATGTGTAACCCTGGTAGCAAACACTGCAAACAGGCAAGGAAACCTCTCCCAGGAAGGAGATGAACAGCAAAAAACCCACTTTTTGCAGGTCAGAGCACATTGATTTGTTTGTTTGTTTGTTTTACTTCCGAGGGAGTAACAAAGAGAGGAACTCTGCTTCATCTGCACATTGGCAGATGAAGGTTTTCAACCCGAGACCCATGTATAAGATGTATAAGCAGCTCCTCAGCCAGCATGAGTCGGGGCAGCATTTGGGATTTATCTTTTCTTTTTTTTAATATATCTGCCTTACTTAGCAATGGCAAAGAGATTAGTGATTGACAAATCTTCCGGCGCTGTCTCCCACCGCCCTTGCAGACCAGCCCTGACCTGAAATCCTGCAAAGCAAAGCGAACCCTCCCATCCCTGCCACCACGGGCTTCTCTCCCCTTTGCTTTTCCTCATTCTGTATAAAACACACAGAAACTCTACGGGCACTCCTGAGTCACCAGCAAAATCTTTGCCCTGCACAGCCTTTCAGGACCCCCTCGTTATGGGTATTTACAGCTCAAACCATTTCCCCAGCCATACAGCTTGGTCTGAAGATTAGTCCTGCAATACATCCTCATGACTAATAGACACAATTACTTTAGGCGAAGGCTCACAGACGTTTAAACAAGTTAAAAGTCCTTCGGAAGCCTGATTAAAACAAGTGGGCCAAAATCCAAATACAATTTTCTCCCTGGCCAGCCTTAGCAGTGGTCGTAAAGCATGACTGGTTGTAATGTTATTAATTATTATCGCAACTCCTCTAGCAGCATTGTGGAGGCAGAGCACAAAGATCTCGTTACAAGTCGAATGGGCAGCTCTGAAGTGATCAGAAAGCCGATGAGCTTTCTCATGGGAGCACCTTCTGAAGCTATTAGTTATCTAAACAATTTATGAGACGAGGGAGTCGAGTTGTGTTGGGAAGGAGAGAGTGGCTCCTTGCTTCTCGCCATGGAGAGAGCTTTCCTGGTTTGTCTACATCAAAGACTCGTAGCTGCACCTCCTACTCATTTGATCTTAATTCAGCTCAAAAAAAATCTCCGCTTCATGCATTTCGAGGTATGACTTGGACATGAAACATGACGCAATGGGCCTTTGATGAATAAGGAAGCATGGACCGGGAATCATCTGTGCCAGGAAGATCTGATCTGGTTTTTGGAAAGAGGTGAACACGTAACGATACACGCACATACATGCAGCTATAAATAAAGCAGGAGCTGCTTTGCAAGGGAACAGGAGCCGAAAGCCACTCCCTTGATTCAATTCATTGTCCCGGTTCATCTCTATAATTTTATCACCCTAAAAATATCCATGCAGCCAGCGTTCTCTATGCAAATTATGATAATTCCAAGCAAGACACAGGGCATCAGCAGGTGCTGTGGCAAAAGCCAGCATGGAGCCAGCCTCACCTCTGGCTCCCCAGCAGCAGAGCAGTAGCTGGTGGGGGCACTGGGTGAATGGAGCCCAAACGGTTCCCGGGGCAGGAGCCCCGGCTGCCAAAACCCCCAGTCTGGCACCCACCCACTTTCCACAGTCCCCGAGCAGCCACAGCTTCCCAAGGAAAAGCTGCAAAAACCCACCGATAGGTCCTGTGAGACACATTAAATAGTTTAGCTGTCTTTGGAGACTTCTCAGTCACATAAATGTGCTGGAACGCAATAAATGCAGTTTCCAGCCACTCTCTGTAAGGCAGCCGGGCTGTAAGCAGGCAGGCAGCGTGGTGGGAGGCAGGGCACTGAGGACAACCCCAAATTTGCAGTCCAGTGCTACCCTAGACATCCTTCAAGCTCTCAGATATAGAATCAGAGATTTAGTTAGGTTGGAAAAGACCTTTAAGATCACCAAAGTCCTGTCCCTACCCTGCTTGCAGAGAAGTGTCCCCTGATTTCTCCCTCCTGGTTTTCTTCAGAGATGAGTAAATAGTAATAATATTTCAATACAAATAGTTAATTCTTTGAGGACTTTTTTTCGGTATCATCCCTGGCAGTGCATCTGGGGTAACTGTTTGCTCATGGGTAACATGTGCCCTATTACCTCTCAAAACAGTGATAAGAAATTATTATTAAGTCTTGGTGGCTTTCACTGAAAGGAGGAAACCACAGGCCAATGGTTTTTGTCTAAGACGCAGCAAATTTTCTCCTATGAGTCTTTTGAAGCAGGATGGCCAAAGTAGGGAGGGCTCAAACCACAGAACACAGAAATCAGGATGAACAAGGAGGTTTGGAAACCACCAAAACTTAAAGGGTGTATACACAAGAGATTCCACAGAATCACAGAATGATACGGAGTTGGAAGGAACCTCTGGAGATCATCCAGTCCAACCCTCCCACCAGAGCAGGTCGACCCAGAGCAGGTTGCACAGGAACATGTCCAGGTGGGTTTGGAATGTCTCCAGAGAAGGAGACTCCACCATCTCTCTGGGCAGCCTGTCCCAGGGATTTGCCACCCTCAAAGCAAAGAAGTTCCTCCTCATGTTTAGGTGGAACTTCTTATATTCATGTTTGTGCCCATTTCCTCTTGTCCTGTCCCTGGACACCACTGAGAAAAGACGTGCCCCATCCTCCTGACACCCACCCTTTAAGTATTTATAAGCATTTATCAGATCCCCCCCCTCAGTCTGCTTTTCTCTAGACTAAAAAGACCCAGGTCCCTCAGCCTCTATTCGTAAGGGAGATGCTCCAGGCCCCTAATCATCTTTGCAGCCCTGATGCCTGACCAAAGTCTGCTGACATCCACAGGAGTCTTTTAGTGAATTTAGTAGGCTATGGATCAAGCCTGAATAAAGCACCACACACCACACCATTTAAAATCAAGAAAAATTCAATCAACTTAGTGAAGTAACAAGATTTACTTCACTGCAGGCTCCATAACCCTGCTAACACTGGGGTTCAGGCTTTGAAGGCCAAATATTAAAGGCATTTCTAACATGGAAAACAGCAAGTACTAATTTTTGTAAACCTCTTCCCGGATGCAGGCATTAGCTCAGGGGGAACAGCTGTTTACCTGCTGCTCCCAAAAGCCTAGTCATTCATTTCCGTATTTCAGCCTTTAATAAGCTTCACTTGAGGCAGATTTTAAAGTAAAACCCAAAGCTTAAGCGAAAGCCTTTCATCCCATCCCAGTCCTGGGCAGCACTTACTCTCTGCCCTGCCAGGAGTGCATGTCCACCTCTGAAGCCAAAGTCAAGGGGGTTGTGTCAAACCCTTTCTGCAAGATCAGCTCCTGTAGCAGCAGTGTCATCATTCCCTGGATTATCTGATACGGTGCCAGACCCCGTAATACAAATAATTTCTGAAAGAAAAATTACTCTATAATGTCAGCAACAGAGCTCTAGATGGGCCAGAATAAAACAAGCTGCGAGGCATTTTGTGAAAGCGAAGAAATGAAAAGGCTGTTTGCCTGCATTTTACCTTGCACAGATGGAAAAGCAGTACACGGGCACGCTGACACTCACCACTTTTAATAGGTGTCCCAGGGCTAAATCCTCACTCACCGTGATGAAAATGTAGGAGCAAGCCTGCAGCTCGTATACTTCAATAATAGAAGAAGCCATTTATACAGAGATGTGAACTATTTAGACTCAAAGTGTTTCATTTCACTTAATTTAATATCACTTAACACTTGGAAAACTTCTGTAAATGAAATCCCTAGAGATTCAGATCCCTACTGTGTCCAAATGTATCTGGAAAAGAAATGTGTCCATTTTCTGTGCAACAAATGCTCAATTGCAGATTTTCTGGATAATAAAATCTCCAGCCTAGCTATTTAATTATTCAGCTGACTGGTGGAAGAATATGAAGCTACAGAAATCTAAAGCTCTGGAAACTCTGGAGTAAGTTATAACAAATGTTTGCTTTAAAAAGACACCAATTAAGTTATTTAGAGATATTATGAGATAATGATCATTTAATAATTATGCAAGGAAGTGCCATCTTTACTCTCATAATCTCTCCTCATATGGTCAAAAATGTTTTCTTTCTTAGAGCTACATAAATAGGAGTACTCTTCATGGCAGAATTTTCCACCAAGACCTTGATCCTGTAACAGGAGGCATATGGCCAGACTCGGTCATCTCAATGGGTGCCCATACAAGCATAAACCTCCTGCTGTAAAATCATGTGCTAAAAAATGCCCAAGTCACACAATTAAGTGCATTCTCCAGTTGCTGGGCTCCTTTCTCATCGAATCATGGAATCATTTTCAGGTTGGAAAAGACCCTGATTATTGAGTCCGACCATCAACCCTACTCCACAAAGTTCTCCCCTACACCATATCCCCCAACACCACGTCTAAACAACAAACACATTCAGGGATGGTGACTCAACCACCTCCCTGGGCAGTCTATTCCAGTGTCTGACCACTCTTTCTAAGAAGAATAGTTTCCTAATGTTCAGTCTAAACCTACCCTGTTGGAGCTTGAAGCTATTCCCTCTTGTTCTATCACTAATTACCTGTGAGAAGAGACCAGCATCAACCTCTCTACAATGTCCTGTCAAGTAGTTGTAGAGAGTGATGAGATCTTCCCTCAGCCTCCTCTTCCTCAAAATAAACAGTCCCAGCTCCCTCTGCTTCTGCTGCAAGCAACTCCAAGGAGGTCATCACACCTTTGCCACAGCTCATTATACTAATGGTGGAGAGCAGCCAGTTGGTGCCAACCCTGCAATGTACCATGTAGAAATGGAAAGGTTCACAAGTTTTAAGGATTAAAACCCTCCATACAACACAGAAATGACTCCAGCCAGGGTTTCCTTCAAGTGGAGGGTCCACCAGGATTTGGGCTTTTTCACCTACTGGTGGAGCCGTGCAAGCAGCCATCACACCATCCAGGGCCAGAGCTGGGATCCAAATTTATTCTGGTGGCACAGACTGTAGTTAGCCACAATATACTTCTGGCATTAGGCAGTTGATAATTACGTTACTAATTGCATCAGCAATTGAGTACAATCTGCCATTTCTGGAATTCTCTCCCTAATCAGACACTGTCCTTGGGGCATTAAAAATACGCTGACATCCAGCAGCAGGAGCAGCAAATCACAGCATCCTTGTTACCACAGGATCCCTGTTGAGCTGCTGCCAATCAGATAAACCCCGCAGGAGCCTCGGTGGGCTCCAGCCAACTCAAACCATGCCTTCGCTCACGCTGTGATGTCTGATGCAGCCCAGAGCACTGAGGTGGCATGTGGGAAAGAAGCATCTCTCACGCCGGGGCAAGCCCCTGCCTCCCAGGGCTCACTTCAGGAGGTGACACAAGCTCCTGGCTGCCCACATGGATCCTAAAGAAACTGAAAACTGTCCTCCCTGCGCTGAGCTTTTGACCATCTGGTTCAGGCCACACTTTCCGCAGACTCATCACTGTGCTACAAAAATAATTTTTTCCTGCAGCCCAGAGGCACGACTGCTCTGATGAGCACTAAGCAGAGGGCACAGGGTGGCAATCAGGCACCAATTTAGGAGAGACAGACAGACTGGGGCATGGGGCCATCATGCACATGGGCATCCTTCTTCAGAAAGACCTTGTCACAGCAGCCCTGGAGCCCTTGGAGGGGGATGGCAGTGACCAGGCACCGGGCCAGCCCTCCCTGCTCAGGAGGTAGCTTGCAGCCTCTCTGGGGAGAAAGTCAGCTTCCAGCTAGCCAGCGTGCTGGCATGTTTGCCATACCCTCCAGTCCTCTTTGGCAGCAGCAAATGTGCACAATGTGGCTTTGGGGACGGCTTCACTGGCTGTCTTCCACCACAGGCTAGCCCCACATGGAGACATCCTCGCTCTTCAGGCACAGGGGGGTTCCTCTGTACCACCTGCGTGGAGATTTCCCCATCCCTCAAACGCCCTCCTGAGAAACAATCTGGGAGACTCAGCTGCTTCTGCAGACTGTTTCGACCTTGGGGGACAGTTTATTAAACAGCACCTCCTCTTCTCCCACCCCACTTTGCTATGAGTTCATGCTATCCACTGATTGCTCTTGTCATATCCAAATCACTCACAAAAAAGCTCTCACTTGTTGCTCCGCACTTCGCACCATCAACCCTGGTCCCTTCTGCCTTGTTATGACAAAGCCAAGCAGTCAACCACTCTTGGTTGGTTTATTTTAAATGCTTATCCATCTATTACAGCTCTAATTAGGAGGGGGAAAAGCAAGAAAATTGCACTGCAAGAATAAATAATAAATATCCCAGTAAAGCCTGTGCACGATGCCATAAGTCTGATGCTTATAGTTATGGCTTCATGTTTGCAGAAAGGTCAGCGAATGAACTAGAGGAGAAAAGGAAAGTGATGGCCCAGGAACTGTGTGTCAGAGGGCTGCAAAGGGTGACAAACTCAGGCTGTGACCCAGGGGCTGTGCTGGAGCCCCACTCGCTGCCCTCACTGTGGTAGGGCCAGGCTTCCCCATGCAGACCCTCTGGACCCAAAAGTGCCATGAGAAAGGTTTCATTGGGATCACCTGGAACGTGACAGTGACACCAACTGTTACCCATCTGACATCCATCGAGGAAAAATGCCACAAAGACTTAAACATTGAACTAGGATAACAGTTCTAACCCAGCCTTTCCAGATATAGGCCCTTTCAATATGATCAGTATCCTGGAAAGGCAACAGCCAACTGAAAAGTCATTACATTTGTGAAGTCCTTCCCCTTCAAGTGCATTATCTTTCCAGATAATACAACTTCACTCCCTGCATCAACTGACTGCCCAGAAGGTCTTGGTAACCTCTAAAGCTGCAATATTGACTGGTTTTTGCTTCAATACAACTTGAGGAGGCAGCACTGGGGCAAATCAGCAAATGCCTTGAGGCTACTGAGTCCCAGCATGGCCCATACCACTGGGAAGCGGAGACACCTCCACTAAACACTGGCAGACCACAACACAAAACACATCACAGGACCCCAGTTGAGGTGTGCTAAGGCCACCTAAGGCCTTCTACCCAAGAGGACACCACCTTCTCCCATCCCAACAGTGTCCCTGCAACCCCGGGTGATGGCACAAGCCATCTTGGGGAAGGATTTTGCCCTCTCAGGTGCAAAAGCTGAGTTCACACTTCAGATGCTCTACAGAAAGACTGATTTAATATTTCATGAGAACTTGTCTTCTATTTTGTGGGTTTGTTTAAAAGGGAGAGAGCAGTTGTTAATGTCTACAGGAGGGGAAGGAAGACAGTCACTGCTCCACTGGTCCAACAACCCTGCTGCTACCGCTGCCTTGTCAGAGGAAATTAGGCTGGAGGGGTGCAAAGAAGTTGTGTTTTCTTGCAAAATGCTCTTTAAAAGACTTAAGCTGGCCTCTTTTTGATATTGATACTTTCTCTAAAAGTTTCCACCAGCTCAATTTGCCTTCAGAGGCAGAGGCCGGGCTCTTCAGAGCCAGAGGGGAGTGAGATGCTTCCCTGGAAACAGCTTCCTCAGGAGCCCTGAGCATCCTGGAAGCTAAAATCTACACAAGAAGCACCTTGGGGACAGACAGCAAAGGAAATACAAATCATTTGTCTAATGAGGGCACAAACTTTTTCCTAGCGGTTTTCACCGCATTTCCAATGAAATAATCTTGATTTCTCCTGCCAGGTTTCTGCTATTGGTCTGTGCTCTTCCTACCATTGTCGTCATTCCAGCTAGCCCTTGTCGGCTCAGGAAATTCATGGGATGTATATTTTTGCACATGGTGCTCTTGAGATGTCTGAAAAATGTTCCTGTGAACCAGGCACTGATGTATCACTCTCTGGAGAAGATAAATTTCTGTCTGCTTCCCGCATCCCTCTGTTAAGATACAGTGTGAATACAAATTTGTTTGGAAAGGTTGCATTAAAACAATAATACGCCTTTCTCTTCTTATATTTTATATAACGCATCTACTCCCGTTTCACATTGTACATACAAGATGTCAGTATCTGAACAGATATTTGGCTTGGTTAGCTGAAGATGTCTCATAACTGGCTAATGCTAACTTTTCCTCTAGCATTTTCTGTCTGAATTTCATAACTAAAATAAGAGAAAATATTTAGTCTTTGGTGGTTACGGCTGCTCTGATCAGTTGATTGCTCTGCAGACCCTCTAGACCCTTCCCCAGATTTCATCCACTGCTGTGAATCCCCCTTGGTGAAACCCTTCAGCCACCTCCTTGAGGGCAGGGAGCAGATCTCCAATTGCCTCTAGGCACTGGAGATGTCAAGGCATGGCTAGTTTCTGTCCCCTCAAGGAGGTTATTTGGACCTCCTTGGTTTCAGGGGCACAGGCTGGGGCAGGGACCCCATTCCAAATGCCTGAGGTTCCAGGGGACAGTCACTGACAGCCACCCCGCATGGCTGAGCAGGACCACAGTGTTGGGAGGTGATGGCTGCAGCTGAGGCCCCCATCTCCCTCCCTGCAGCCCCACTTCAAACACCAAGCTAAACCTCACACCCATTAAGGCTAATGGAAAAGGCTATTTAATGGGCCTCCGGAGACAGCCAAAAATGATGAATGAAAATTGCTTGACGGTCGTGTAGCCAAAGGCCTGACTGTGCCCGTGTTCACAGCTGCATAAATCCCAACAAGATGAACTCTCTGGGCCCAACAGGCTCTGTCCCTTCATGTGCTGGCACCATGATGGTGGCCATGGGGACCAGGCAACATACCCCCCTGTGCGGGCAGCAGACAGGTCACTGCCTCCCCAGGAAGAGAAAAGCCAAGCCAAGCCAAACCTCTCCCAAAATCACTGCCAGAGGGGTCTTTTGGTGCTATCAAAGTGCAGGTCAGCTGCTGCCATGACAGAAAAGAGTAGATATTTAATTTAGAATTCACAATCCCTCTCTTTCACCAGATCTTTGAGTCCAAGATGAGGGTCATCTCCTGAGAACAACAGCAGAACAACAAACAGAGTGACAGTGAATGATTTTTAATAATAAACGCATATTTGGATTTGTGGAACTTAAAACATTTTACGCCCATAGTTCCCAGACCTGCATCTTCAGCCCTGGGGGACCAAGGGGCAGGTTGCTCCTGGGCTGGAGACATACCTATTCCTGGTAACCATCTCAATTCAAAGCTACCCTCACTAGCTCCTACAAGCAAATGAGTCTTGTGCTGCAGTTGAAGAACTGCTTTTATAGCCTCCAACTCCTACTGTCATAGGTGGGTCTATGAGGAGCACCACTGTGTGCTCCATGGTGCCATTGTATCCCTTTGCAAGCTGTGAAAAGTTAGAAAAAAATACTTCTTCATCATGAAACTAAGCAAAGAATATCATCAATGAAAAGCTTGCAAAAGAAATAAAAGTACATGACTGCTTTCAAGATAAACTCAGAATATTTTCCAGGACAACGAACCCACAGGAAAATCTTCCATCAGCTTGTTGGCAACTCCCAAGTTAAATGCCAGTAATTCGACAGCGAAGAACTGGCATCCAGCACATCACAGGTTTAGAAGCTCATCAGTTTCACCCCTCTTTTTATAGCTAGTTGTGTTATCCTCATTACAGACATTACTCATGTCTGTAACGTGAGTTACCTTTACACTCATTTTGCACCCAAAGCAATGCACCCTTAGCTCCTACCCTGACTGCAAAGCAGCTGAATGAAAAGCTGCCTTCCCAAAGCCCATAAGAAGGTAACCAAGACCTTAAGAAAATCTGTTATTGCATCAAGAGGATATTTATCAACATTGGGTATCAGCTAAAATAAACTTTTTGTCCCATCAGATCCTGTGACATGTGATGGAGACCAACACAGTGTTTATTTGATAACTGGCCTTATTATAGGCAAACTGGAAGCTCTTCAGTCTACCTAAATATGCACTCAGTGCTGCAGAGAGGCAGCACCTGACAAATTTGGACCGATAGACAGCACTGATCTCTGGTGCAGGTCTGGTTAAGGAATGAAAAAGTCCATCAGTTGCAACCATTCTGTAATGAGCATCTCTCCATTGCATCCTGCTGACATCGCCGTCCTTCAGTGGACAACCCCAGCACAGATGTAACCACAAAGGGGTTTTTCACAATAAAACAGCCAGATCCCAGATGTCAAAGGCGAGTGGCAGTTAGCAATACTGCCCAAGAGAATCTGGAGGAAACAGAAAAACACATCTAGCCCTTTCCTGGGACTGGGAGCTAACAGCACTCCGTAGGCTGTACTCAAGTATTCTCAACAGTAGTGCATCTTACTCAGGCAATTTTCAATAAATGTACACATTTTTAACGGCCTACATATACATCAGATTCCTTTTGCAGATAATGACATGAAAAACAAGGAGTTCCCTTAGTGATGATGTGCCCACGTAATTGAGACAGCATTTCAGGAGCTGGGAAGGCAGGGAAAGAACAAATAAGCAGACTATTTTTGGCACGGTAAAAACCCCTGCAATTTGGCTCATGATATGTTCTTGGACAAATCTCTCAATTTGGCCTCATTTAGGGAAAATTACCCTGTAATGGCAGCAGATGAGACTTTTGGTTGATCAACAGTGAGTGAAGAGGGAAGGATTTGGCCCTGGCAAACACTTGGTTTTGCCTCCACATCCTCACTCTACAGCATTTTGTTACTGAGGATAGTGCATGGCACGTCATCAAAACCCTCCATTCTTTCACCTGCTAGGCTGAAATACTGGTACTGAATGTACAATTAAAATGAGATAAAAGAAGCAAAATATTTGCATTGTTGTAAACTGCCGGGTTGCATGAACTGTGAAGTCCCCAGACTATTTTGGGATAATTCGGCACCTTTCAACTGTCACATAAAATTTCATGGGGGATGATGCCTGGCATTGTTTATATGACATTAGCTTCACCTTTTCATCCTACCGGGGACCATCAAATGCAAAACTGGATTACATTTGGCAGATCACATTATATATGGGGAAGTGAGAAATATTGCTGTATCACAACTGATTTTCCCAAAGGCCCCAGACAACCTCTGATATTTTGATACCGAGGCGATAAATAATTTTCCACTGGTAATTTCCATATTCAGTAAGCCGAGAAGTTTTTCTCCATATGCAAATGAGATTTATTTAAAGCGCCATTTTATGTTGCTTACAATTAGATTCATTTGATGGCTGCAGGAGGGTTTTTGTCTTGGGCAAATGCTGAATAAGCAGGAGCAGAGGTAATTCCTTCACGCAGAGTAGACTCGCCTTTGAACTAAACCAGATTTTCTCACCAGGCTTGTGATGGCTGGACAAGGGACATGCCAGGTAGGAGCATGTGGGTTTTGTGTCTTGGGTGCTACGGTTATTTTACTTAGTTGTAAATATTTGGGTAGACACTGAAATCAACAGGTCAAGCCAAAGGTTTCAGCAAGTCTCAAAGCCAAGCCTGATAGATGGAGGAAACTTCCCAAGCACCAAGTCAAGAGATTGCATCTGGTTTGGGTCTGCAATCTCCTGACTTCTTACTGTTTTAACAACAGAACTGAAAGGTAACCAACACAGTTAAGTCCACTGATCTTTTAGTTAAACACAACAAGAGGATGAAAGCAATGCCTAGTAACTGAACAATTAATTGATTCCAGATATAAAAAGGGAGACCTTACCCAGCTGTGCCGGGACACATCTTCAGTGGGACCTACATTTCATTCATGGTACCAGTGCTCATCAAAGAGACAAAGTTCAAGGTGGTTTTTCCCCAATACACCTTCACTGCATGCTAGATACAGCAGAATTTCTGCATTGGCTTCTCCTAAACCTCAGGAGAAGGCTTTGGCCAGCTCAGCAGGTCCCAGTGCCCTGCATCATTTAGTGAAAACCTTCTGAGGTGTTTCTGGTGGGCTGGATGGAGGGCAGAGCAAGAAGCAGGGGAGACACAGGGCTGGAAGAGCAGTGAATAGCTCAAATAAAGCTGAAGCCTGTGCAGTGGTGTTGTGCTCTGCTCTTCCACCAGCGCTTCCCACCCCTAGGCCCAGAAGAGCCCTCAGTCAGGGACTTTTTAATGCCCTGCACAAGTCTCAGAGTATGAATTAGCAAATTCTTTCCTCCAAACAGCTACTTTTATCTCACTTGCAGGAGAAAACAGCCTCCAGCAGCACAGCAGGGAGAATGTCCCGGAGATTCCCTCGGTCCCAGCCTTCCCACAGCTCCCAGCCAGGCTGTGGGGCACACAATCCTCTCCTCCAGCCCCAGCCTCGCTCTCTGAGAGGAGGTTCCTCAAGTCGCCCTGCTGCTGCCTTACCACTCACCCAGGATGACAAGGTTTGTTATTCTGAGTCATCCTCACTGCGGCTGCTCCACTGCAGGCCCCGCTGTGAGCATCACTAATGCGCCTGTTTCCAGTTTGCACACCACGTGGAAGCTGTTTAAGGGAAATTTAACTCCCATGGAGAGAGCCATGCTAGGTTGATGCTCCTCACCAGCTCTAATTTGATGAGTTATACGCAGCCTTTACACACAGAGCTGAATTTGGCTCTCCAAATACATTTGCATTCGTCACTATTGCAAGCCTCCTGATGTCTTTATGGAAAAGCCTGCCCTTTCCCCAGCCAGCCTCACGCCACACTTTCCACGAAGGTGCCTGCAGGCATTGGAAAACAACCCACGGATTAATCACACTTGCACAGGTTTGCTGAGGCTGGACCTCTCCGATGCTCCTACTCACTGCCATATTCCCGTATCAGTTTTAAATTGGCTTCCTAAAGCTCCACTTTCAAGCCAGAAGTCTCCTTCTTTACATAACTCGCGTTCCTTCCTTCCTTCTGCCTCTCTCCAGCAGGCAGGGCTGCATCTCAGTGCCTGGCTGGGAAGCTCTGCTGGCATTAATGGGTGCACCACCAGATTTTTGGTGCTGTTCCTCTCACTTAGGTCTGAGGAAAGCTTGATCTCCTGAAGTTAAGACGACTGAGTCAAGAAAGTTTTAGATCTCCCTACAGGGAGTCTTGTTCTGCTTCTTTTTAGCAGTGTATGAACTACCGCCTGCTAATACGGTGGAACCAGAGACCCTTGGGTCTCAACGCACCAACACAAAACCCCACACTCATTTGTACATCAGCCACTGTGTGCAAGTACTGGAGGATCAGAGATCAGACCACATTTCGGGCTGCTGGGGGACAGCAGAGCAATGAATAACCAGCCTATCCAAATCATCACCCCTCCTAAACTCATCAAACTATGCTTAACTTTTCCTTTAGCGAAGGGTGTTTCTAGGTGCCTGAAAGTTTGGAGCCCGTCTTGAACACTTTTATAGGAAATGACATTTTTGAAGGCACAGAGCAGCTACCTTCCAAACAGCAAACCCCTCCTGAGCAGGGCACCCTGATATAAAAGTTGCCATCAATTTGTTCCTTGGAAGAAAACTCAGGAGTGACAGAGCAGTCCATGAAATGAAGCCTCTCCTCCTCCCAGGGAGCTCAGCCTCCCCCAGAACTGGAGGAAAAGAGAGAAGTCTGAGTCACTTACAAGTTTCTCTTCCTTGAGGCTGTGGCAGATACAATAAACCAGTTTTTTGTTATTTATAAATGCTGCCTAGAGTTTAATAAAAGCTCATATGTAATATTAATCAGGAATATTAACCCCAAATCCTATAATAAAATGACTCAAGCATTTCAAGCCATCTCAGAGGCTTGCAAAATCCTCGCAAGTTACTAATTAAGCTACATTGGAACAATTGTTCAGTAAATTTTACAGTCAGGTTTCATCTTCTCTTTAGAAAGGGCAGACTACAAATTTATGCAACATAAAATGGAAGCTAATGAATTTGGAGCATATTTAGTATGGAACATGTATCTAACAAGTGGGAATAATAACATTAACAGTGCTTTGAGATAATAGACTATTTAAATTCTTATTTATAGAAGGCATAGACTAATATACAGTGATCTACAGTTTAGATGCCATTTCCCTGAGGACACCATCCAGAATATGCAGGGATACAAGTTTTCAAGTGGAAGGAAACACATGGTTATCAAGTTGTGATACCCAGAGAAGATAGGCCCTCAGAAAGTACGTCATGCTGAGGATCTCAAGTGTGGAAATATCATATGGATCTTCAGGTTGGTCTCATGCCAGAGGAGACAACCACAATTTGGTCTCCTGAGAGCTAAGGTTTGCCCCTGGGCTGGGTAAACAGCAAATGCTCCTGTCTGAGTAGAAACACTCCACCCTGGTAAGGGCCTGTGCCTGGACTGTACTTAATGGTTGGCATAAGAAAATATTAAAAAATAAATAAAGGAACCTACTAACAACACATCCAGTGCTTCGGGGCTCTACACAGTGATTTTTCACAGGTCAGAGTATCTGCAGCCCTCATCAGCTGTTACAGCAGTTCCAAGCTGTGTGGTGGGATTCCAGCCCCACTTATTTCCACAACTGGAAGATGAGTTTTGTAAGGATAAGTGCTACATCTAGCAGGGCTCAGGTTCTGGGGGCCAGCCAATTCATAAAGCCTTATAAACCTCCTATTTTCCTCCGTACATGGCTGAACGGGTACTGGCCTGTGATGAAAACTGTGAATCCCCTCCCTAAGCCAGCCAACACAAATTATTTCATTCCTGGTCTGCCAATAGCTGTATTTTAGCATTGTCTCACCAGACCTGGAGCTGAATGAAATTTGGACAGCCGTTATTATAGCTGTGCAACACCACATCCTGGCTTTTGATCTCTAGCGCTGGCGTAAACGAGGACCTCAGGGACCAGAAGTCCCTTGGGGTAGCGTTTCTGTGACCCACATCAAACGCTGCTGGGAAGAAGCGTAGATCCAGCCTTCAGTATTTATATCATGTTTCCAGTTGTCTGCAGTGTTACAATGCCAATGATTTATTCATTTATTTACTTCACCCTTTGCATACTGTTCGTAACATGAAGAGCAAGCAAGATGCAATCACACTGTAGCTACGTGTACTATGGGGTTTTTGGAGCACCACCATGTTCTTAGCATGGCAATGGGTGGCTCCCCCCAGCCTGCAAGAGCTCCCAGGCGAGCACTAGCACCACTCCTCAGCTCCACAAGACACACCAAAAGTTGGCAAGAAGCAAAGCAGGGAAGAGACTCCCTCCGAGAGCAGCACCCCAGGGCTGGGCAGAAGAGGAAGGATAAAAGAGATTAAGAGAAGGGAAAGGGAAAGTACCACGATTAACTCTGTGATGAAATTCACAACTTTCCTGGGTCTTTCTCAACGGACTGATGAGAATTCCTATGACATGAAGTCTTGCAATTCTCTTTCCCCTTAGATGCCAGTAACTACTCTTTGTTAGTCTAGTGCTGCAAGAAGAAATCAGTCTGCTATATGCATCGTTTCACCCTATTTACACCAAAAGGACACCAAGCCTTTTCCTCTTGACTATAGCAGAAAGAGACTCTAATTCATACAGTTCTTGTACAGAAAATTCTCCCCAGAGAGCCCTGGCACTTGTTGTGCACTTCTCTCCTTTCCCCACCCTCTGCCTCCCTCTGGGGACACAGCCTCTGATGGAGCCTTGGAGCTGCAGGATGCTCCACCATCCCCGGGCAGCACATGCACTTGTCCCAAGGGTCGATATGTTCACTTGGTCCCTGGTGATGTGTGTGCACTGTGGTGAGCTGGTGAAGCTGAGAACACATCTAGAAGTCGTCACAAGTGCAGGTTTTAATGAGGGCTGGGGTTCTGTTTGCATTTGAGACTCAATTCATAGCAGCTGCCCATATGTCTCGTAGCAGAAGAGGATGTAAAACATCTGCCGGAGGCTTTTGGGTGTCTTGGAGCTCTGAGCAGCAGGGGCTGGGTGTTGGGATGCCATTCAGATACAGGTGTGGAGCACAAGATGCTCTGCAGGACCTTTCCCAGGGGGAGAGCTGCACACTCTGTGACATACACATCGGTGCTGGAATTCACTTACACTGATACCCTCTATCACAGAATCGTCATGGTTGGAAAGGATCTCTGAGATCACCGAGTCCAACCATACATATACAAAAAACCTCAACAATCTTGGCCACTAGGGCATGCCCTGAAGTGCCACGTCTACACGTTTCTTAAATACCTCCAGGGATGGCTACTCCACCACCTCCCTGGGCAGGCTGTTCCAGTGCTTGAAAGTGCCAGGAAAGTATTTCTTCCTAATATCTAATCTAAACCTCCCCTGCCCCAACTTCAGACCATTTCCTCTAGTCCTGTCATTATTCCCTTGTGAGAAGAGGCCAACCTCACCTCTCTACACCCTCCTTTCAGATAGTTGAAGAGGACAATGAGGTCTCTCCTCAGACTTCTCCAAACTAAACATGCCCAGTTCCCTCAGCCTCTACTCATATGACTTGTTCTCCAGACCCCTCACCAGCTTGGTGGCTCTCCTTTGGACATGCTCCAACATCTCAATGTCCTTCATGTAGTGAGGGGCCCAGAATTGAACACATCACTCGAGGTGAGACCTCACCAATGCCCAGTATAGAAGCACCATCACTGCCCTGCTCCTGCTGGCCATGCTGGTCCTGATACAAACAGGATGCTGTCCATCTAACCTCTAATTTTTTGCAGATGATAGAAAGTTTCCTTTTATTTCCAGAAGGATCAAGCAGTGTCAATCAGTGGTGCAAAGCTCCCCAGCACAACAGAGGAGACTTCTGCAGCTCTAACCTCACGCACCCCTGCTGGAAGAACGCCAGGGAGAGTCTTGTGCTTGCCATAATCCTCACGCTGGCTGCTTACACAAACACGGAACAAAACAACCCCACGCTTCTCAAAGTTGCAGTTTTAAATTAAATTCCTGGGGTAAAGCCTGTGTCATCTCCATCCCCTCTTGGCTTGTATTAATCATAGAATCATAGAGTGGTTAGAATGGGAAGGGACCTTAAAGATCAGCAAGTTCCAACCCCCCTGCCCTGGGCAGGGACACCTCCCACCAGACCAAGGTTGCTCAAAGCCCCATCCAGCCTGGCCTTGAACCCCTCCAGGGATGGAGCATCCACACCTTCTCTGGGCAACCTGTTCCAGGGTCTCACCACCCTCACAGTAATGAATTTCTTTTTGGTATCAAATCTAAATCTCCCTTCCTTCAATTTAAAACTGTTACCTGTTGTCCTGTCGCTACACAGCAATTAGTTAATTTTAACCTTGTTCTGTGATTTTCCTAACTAAGAGTTACAGCTCTCCTACATTTCCTCCTTAGCTTTCAGCAGGTCACCTGCTTTGCTCTGGCATCTTTGCTGGTGTTTAGCAGCAGCTAAACTTTCTCTGTGCTCTCCCACCAGCTCCCCATCCCAGCTGCTGCAGGCAAGGAACCTTCCCGCAGGTGTGAAACGGGAATGAGCACAGATCAGAACAGGATTGAGAACAGCGTCTGACCTTGGGGTGGAGCCAGGAGCAGAGGTTATTGCTATGGTAGAGGCAAGTCAGAATTAAGTGTAGCCCATTTTCATGCTAACAATTTTTGTGCTAATGCTGAGGATGAAAGTTGGGCCAAGTCAAGGGGCCCTTCACCTGAACTCTTCATGGGAACTCTGTGAAAACAGAGACCCTCTACACACTCAATTAAGAATTCACCAAGGCAATTTCCAGAAGCCTCTCCGAGATATACCTGTGCTGGTGATGAATTACCATTGTTATTGGCATGGTGCAATAATCTTTATTAGTTTTCTTAAAATTCAAGTGGGGAGATGAAGTGTGTTAGATAACGCACATACCCAGACAAGGAGCAAACACATTGCTTGAACACAGAACATGTTTCAGAAAGCACAAGTGTCTTTGAGCAGATGTGCTAATGGACACAGACCCTGCGCTGTAACCAATTACTTCATCATTAATAAGAGAAACCAAGTTACACATCCCAGTGATGCAAAATGGAGCATTGCAAGTCCAACAAAGGTGAGCTCGAGCTGGAGCAGCAAGCCCTTCTCTTTGCAGATGAACCAAAGCGGCAACACTTGTCCCTATTTTTCTGGGTGCCCACAGCAGCACAGCACTCTCTGGCAGCACCAAGTCCCTCACATCCTCAATCAGCCCTCCCCTGGCAACACTACCCTCTGATTGAAGCTTTCAAAGAGTTCTTTTATCTGGTGACTGGAGGGCTGAAAATGCCTGGTGATTTTCCTCTCCCTCCAGAAGGTCTGAAAAATGGGAGTAATGAGCTCAGAAAAGGGTCTCTCCATGCTACTCAGCACAGTGCTCACACTGGGAAGCTGGAGTTGAAGTAAGGACCAAAACTGACTCTAATGATTTCTCCAAAATTTAGAGGATGCTGGGCAGCATCTCCCCATAGCCTGCCCCGTGCTGTGCATCACCCCAACGCCAGCCATGGCAGGGAATGGAATACGATGCAGCAACCACCTCTGTCTGCTCTGAATTAAGGACAGCTTATAACAAGCAGAACCAGGTCATCACCAAAAAACCAAACCAAAAACAACCAGGCTTCAAATTTTGAACAAACACGACCAGTGCCAGGCCTGGAGCACTTCATTGCTGAAGTCTGTGGGCAAAATCCCAACACTGACAACAGGCCGATGGATGAAGATCTCGAAGCTTGTCTCAGCTCCCAGGAAAGCAATAAATCAACGATGCAGGAAAACCCCAAGCCCCTGAGTGTTTTAAAAGTCAATAGTGAAATTTAAAATCAATGGGAAGCCTGGCAGGAAGGCAGTGCAGGGGCAGGCACGCAGAAGGGACATGCAGCTATTGTTCAGCTGGGGTAAGCCGCCAGCAGGCTGGATCCTGTAAGCCAATTTTACTTAATAATCCCACTAATATGGAATGACACTGGTTGTAATCCTTCAATGATTACAGCGTGGACCAATGCCTCAGCATCTCTGGGAGGATTTAAGGGACAGTACAGCATCCAGAAAGCTCCAGCCAGACTTTTCCTATCAACTGGAAGGGAATAACAAGGCACAGAAAAGCAGAAGCTGCTGCGTGCTTGTCCGTATTTCTATCTGGAGGTAAAAATGAAAGCAAAGCTGGAGCTTCCTCGCTGTGACAGCTGCCAAGCACCTCTGCAAAGCAGGACTCAAACCAGAGAAACAGCAAAAGGGGAAATACACAACAGGACACGGCGAGCAAAAAACACGGTCTGTCCCCAGCTTTCTTATAAGTGCCCCTTAATATTGAGAGACCGCAGTAAGATACTCCCTGGAGCCTTCTCTTCTCCAGGCTAAACAACCCCAAGGACATCTTAGGGACCATTTCAGGGTCTCTTGTCTACACTGCAGAATTTCCCTCACTGCCAGAAGTTTGACAGTTTTCACTAAAGATGACCTTGTTGAATTTAAGCTTAGAGAGATGCACATTCTGATATGCAAGGAGATGCCAGACAAAACCCACCTCCTCTGTAAACTGCTACTAAGATTTTAAATTACTGCTAATTCATTGCAAGTGTCACTTGTACAGTATTGTCAATGACTACAGCCAGACTGGGAAGCAAGAAACTGGAGCACAGTTAGGAGGTTTCACAGGCCAGTGAATCACCGAGGGGGGTGTTGCTAAATTATCAGCTGTCTGTTGAGAACAGCTGGAACAACTCCAAGAGCTGAGGACAGATGCAAAATTGTTGGAAAGATTGATTCAACATCATCACCAGCAGCCTTGTATAAGCAATGCGGGCCAGAAGGCCTGAAGAACAGCTGCCCAGAGTGGACTCACTAAATTACTGTCACCAAATTAGATAAAAAATGCAGAGGAAATGATTGCAACCCCTTACAGGGAAGGCAAGAGGCTTTCCATGCTGGAACAGCTGGAGGACTCTGAGAGACCATTCTCTCCCAGTAGTAATCACTAAATTAGTCAAATTCAGCCAGTGAAGATGTTTCATTATGAACAGATGGAAGTTTGGGGTTTAACTCTCTATTTTTCAAAGCATCTGATAATCCCTCTGCTTCAGTGGAGAAGAGGTCCAAATGGCAGCATCCTGGGACAATGGGGTGCCAGCCACATCTGGGAGCTGCCCAAAGTTCAGGACAACCCCAGGATCCAGAAGGGACAAAAGTAAAGCAGATGCTTTACATCAGCACCAATAAAAGTACCTACAACCCTTTTCCCAGATTAAATGCCCCCACCTCTTCCCAAGCAGTATTTCCTCTTCTCACCCCAGGTAACACATTCCCGTAGGTGACACAAGTCCCAGCTGGCTGACACCACTTCCCTAAGCAGCTGACATGCCAAGCTGGCCCTCTGAAGACAGACCATCAAAAAAAGGTGGCTGCCTTCTGGATTTTTAGCTTTTGTAAAATTCAAGAGGAAGGAAAAAAATGTCTTCAGACTGTACATTCAAACAAAAAGCAAAGGGTAGCATGAAGCCATCTTTGCTGATCGTGAGCACACAGTGCTGCAGTCCTGGAAATGCCAAAATGATCAAGCTGATGGCTCTCCACACCCTCTGTTTTAGCCCTAAAGCAGCGTTCCTCTGTGAGGCAGCAGCCTTCTAGATTAAAGTTAGAGCAAAAAGTTAATATCTTCCGAGAAACATCTTCCTACGCCCCAAATAATTAGAGGATGTTGCACAGCTTGAATCACAAGGGTTTACATTTACATTACAATCTGTTTTTAAGGAGCCTCGTAACTGTTCA
Source organism: Scolopax mira (assembly GCA_004320125.1). Taxonomy (NCBI): domain Eukaryota; kingdom Metazoa; phylum Chordata; class Aves; order Charadriiformes; family Scolopacidae; genus Scolopax; species Scolopax mira. The sequence continues at coordinate 21,578 of BJBW01003376.1, forward strand.
CTTGTTTTCTCAAAATTACCATGTACTTGGCATAAGATGCCTCTTGGGCAGGACCAAGTTTTCCCAGACATGGTTGTGTGATGCCTCTGAAGGCACCCAAGGCTGCAGAAGAAGCCATGTGCTCTGGAGCAGCACCTGGTAGGATGTTGCTCCGAGCCTAAAACAAACTCAAAGATGCCCGTCTGCTGGCAAATAAATATCGCCCCTTATGAAGATCACTTGAAATTTCCTCTCTTTCAGTAAATGAACATGTGCCTGGTAATTCTGAAGCATTTCATCTCATATGACCTCATTCTCCATGTTCTTTATGTTGTGAGCTGTCCCTCGTCATTCAGCATTTGTCCTAATATAGACTCTCTCCTCCCATCACCGGTACGCTGGGATGAATCATAAGTCATATTTGTGATTGTGAACCCACATGCCAACCTACATCTGGAGAGATTACTCTCTTCAATAGCCCTAAATCTACAGCTCTCTTTGTCAGGATGAAGTTTTACAGGTTGTTTTTCCTGTCTGTGAACAAAGGAGCTTTGAAAAACCCGCAGTGTTCAGAAATGCCTTCTTGTTCCTTTTCTCCAGTGTAGGCAGTTTCCGTGAACTTCGCTTAGCCTCGTTTTATATGAACATGGAGACCGAGAGCGGCTGAGCAATAACAGCTTTATGAGTTTCTTGCAACAGAATTGGAATTAACTCAGAGAATCATCTGAAAAGGGAAATTCTATAAGGAGGACAAAGTAAACTAAAATATAGCAGCCACAGGTTGAGTCTTTTTGCCTGTCTGACCAGAGATGAGGTAGTTCTGCATAATGAGATGGTTCTGGAAACATGCTTGCTCCGTGCTAGACCTTTGTCTTCACAGTTCAAAGACTTTAGTCGAAGGAAAACCTCGCTTTGAGCCTAAGTCACAGAATGAAACATTTTTGTAGCTTGGACCACACCAGGGAAAGGGCAGCTCAAAGACTCCCTCCCACCCCACTAGGTCATCAGCAAAATCCCAAATGAACTTGAATGACACTGGAGAACTGAGGATGCAATGATCACATTTTACTTTATGACTATGTTTCAGTTAACTGAGTGGTAATCATCTAGATCTAAAAGCATAAGTCATCTTGGGGACAACCTCCATGAGCTATAATGGCTGTGGTAGCCTCAGAGGACTGCAGAGAGTAACAAACAGACCACTAATTTTAAACCTCCTTAAAACCCCTGGTTAATGTTTGCGAACGGGAGCGCTGATGGCAGTGCGGGAAGCGGCAGCCTTGCTGTGATTCACAGCACACTGGTCTCCCTGTTGCTGAAGCAGTTATAAAAGTGCTGCTGCCTCTCACTGCTTATTTATTTCTCTTTTTCCTGCCTGACTGAGAAAGGGAAACAATTTGCATTGAGAGATTTGTCTTCTGCTCTTCCTTGGGGTAACCTTAGACCTGTTCCAGCATCCTCTACTAAATCGGTTCACATAAATGTATACATAAAAATACAAACCCAATGCAAAACAAGCAAAACCAAGCAAAAACAAGAACTCAAGCAATGCAGAGCCTGGCTTGAAAAAGCAGAAAGCTCTGGTGAACCCTTTTCTGTGTGGCCCTCCTAGGACGACAGGGCTCCATTAGCCTGAAGGAGCTGCCACATTTCAGACCTGTAGCTGACAAATCTGCAATTTTTGTTAACAGAAACAAATTAGAAGCTCCCAACAACAAAGCCCTGGGTGTGAGAGAGAGAAATGAGGGAAGACATTAATTGCCAAGCAAAGATTCTCATGGCCCATTTCAGCAGCCCACCCCCTGCCCCAGCACTCCAGGGCCACGCTACCCTCAGTGTCACCCATCCACGGGGACACCTGCCATGGCCCAGTCAAGGATTTCTGGAAGAAAAATTGTATTTATGAGAACTGCAAAGCGCACCCAGAAAACTGTGGAGGAGCTCTAAGGTGGCTGCTGCACCTCTGGGGAGCCTGGATGTTGGGGAACACGCAGATGGCAAAAGGGAAAACTCCTTTCTGCTCAGGAAAAAAAATAAATCACTTATGCAGGGCTGCAGAGCCACAGACTGTTCCTGCCCTGCCATCCACAGGGACTTAAAAAGTGCCAAACTCTTTCAGCATGCTTTTATATTCCAAGAAACCATAAAAAGGAGTCAAAGCTAAGTCCCCTAACCTGTGTCACTGGACACACATCAGGTGCTGCAGATGAGGGGGCTACAGACATGCAGACTTTATGCAAATTTCTTTAATCATCCCAAAGATATTTTATGCGCACATATTGTATTCTCAGTATTCTTTTTGCCTTCTGAGTATTCCCCTAGAACGCTTCAAAACAATGGATTTTGCACCTTCCCTCCCCAAAGACGATGTGCTTTTATACCTGAAAACATTTAAGTGGGATTTTTGACTTCGCGTCTTTGTTCGGGTTGTTAAGCCGATCAAGCTATAGTACTTTGGAGAAAAAGAGAAGAGAAACAATGTTGTTTTGTCTGCTAACATGATTGATAGACAAGTTTCAATTATTGTATCTTTAACTGACTGGGAAGCACTTAAGAAGAGACAGGCTGCTGAAAGATGGGTTCCTTCCCAACTCAGCGCTGTTTTCCCAGATAAGGGATACAAGGATGCTCTCTGCTGGTAGCTGAAAGGCAGGGCTCCTCTCTGGACACCACTTTTTGTTTATTTTATGGACTAAGTGATAGTATGAAACCTTGTTATTAAAATAGTAAATATTATTTTTTAAATCACTAATAGGCTTGATGCATCTTGCTTTAAAAAAAAAAATTATCTCAGGAGGTTATTGCTTAATTCTCTTTGAATATTCCCAGTACGTGGTGGGACTGGAGGGTGTTTTTTTACAACTTCTGAAGACACCATGTGCTTTACCAGGGCCCTGCCAGGGAGAGGGATGTGCTGTGCTCCCAGCAGAGCCCGTTTCAGGGCTGCCATAGAATCATAGGATGGGCAGAGTTGAAAGGGACCTTAAAGATCATTGAGTTCCAATCCCCTGCTCTGGGCAGGGACGCCTCCCACTAGAGCAGGCTGCTCAAATCCCCATCCAGCCTGGCCAAGAGCCACTTCCAAGATACCATGGCAGGGAGCTGCTCAGCACCTCTGCTCTGAGTGCAGTGGGGTACATGGATCTGCACCCAACTCCCTTCTCCTGAAGATTTTAGTCTCCCAGATTTAGTTGCTTCTCCAGATGCTTTCTTTCTACGCCAGCATTTCCACCCATAAAATAACTCCATACCCAGAGCAAAGTCCTCCCAACCAGAGCTCCTGTCCTGGGGCCAGATTTGGGTCTTGTTCTTTCCCAGTCCTAACCCAGTATCAAACCTGAGATGATCACTCCCAGCTCTTTAAAACACGAATAGTCTTTTTACTAAATCACAGCTCAGAAAGTTATGCCAGTGCAAAGACTTCTTTGGCTTGCCTCACTACCATGATGGATTTGGGGCCATCAGGGGTTGAATACATTACGTCTGTAACTGTAAACATAAATGTGATTTTCATATTACAAGGCCTGCACCTTGATTTCCCTGCTTAAGGCTCTGAAACAAACCAAATTCATGCCTGGAAATGGAGATCAGAGATGTTTAGAAGGGCTAGCAGGTTCCTACAGCTGAGGTTTCCCCTGGCAGTAGGTCGGTAGAAGCTCAAAAACACAAGCATGAACCCCAGTTTCAGTTTATTAACACTGATTAATTTTTGCCTTGGTACAAACACACTTTTGACGCTGTTTCAGTACCACCCTCTATCAGTAGCTTTTCTGTTGATTTTCCCAAAAGTCTTCCACATCAGGCCATTTCCTTCCCATGACTCGGTAAGGACCCCTCCTGCACATGATTCTCCCGAGGGAGATGTTCTCCCCAAATGAATCAGCAAGACCTTGCCCTGGAGAATGTGCTCACGTATAGCCCTCCATTAGGCAGAGTCCTGCGTTTGCTAAAAACGTCTTCCCCTTCCCTCACCATCTTTATCATCTGGCTTCTTTATACTGAGACAGGTATTTTATTCCTCCAAAAGCAGAATTGCAGGAGCTCCAGGCCAGCACACCTGTCCTTCAGATGCAGGCGAGCCTCCCATGGGCATGCATTAGAGACAGAAAGCATCTTAATCATCCTCCCTGCTGCAAATACATTCGCAGAGCTTTAATTGATTAACAGGCAGTCCTTGCCAGCAAATGAGCGGTTGGCTCCAGGGAGCTCTTGCTTGCTTGTTTTTAAACAGTGCAAAGTGGGAAAATGGAAGAAAGAAGCAGTGAAAGCTCTAGGGACCCTCGAGATGGGAGGGCTGGTGGGAGGAAAGCAGCACTGCTCCCTGTGCTGACCTTATTACTGCAGGGAGATGAGGGTCAAGTGGTAGCAGAGCAAAACACCACGGGGAACAAGGGTGAATTAAGCAGCTTCAAACCCCAAACTGTAAGCTCAACTTCAAGCCATGAGAACCAATAGTAGTAACAGTCTTTAATGTAGCTAAGGTGCTAGTAAAACTGCCTAAAAGCCACTATTGTGTCATCTTTGGTGACACAGTAGGCACTAGTGCAGCCCCGTGTCAGGCAGGCACGGATTTGCAGACCCTTTGCCAGCACCACTTAGACGTGGATGCACATGCAGGTGGGAAGGGAGGGAGAAGGTCTCTCCCAGGAGGCTGCCGTGGCCACCTGCCAGCTTCTTACCTCTCTTCTCCCAACCATTCTCACTTCAGCAGAGCTGGCCTGATTTTAAAAAGCTTGTAAACCCCAGTTTGTAGGGAAAATGGCTACAGCTGCATGACCGGAGCACTGACAGCGGGTACCACCATCAGTGGATAGAGTCCGTTGGTCCATTAATGAACCCTGGTTCTCCTGCAGGCTCCTGGCCATCAGGACAGAAACTGCTTGGGGAAAAGCAGGGCTGCCAGTTCCCCACTGAAGGTGTTTTGCAGCGTAGAAAAATATACAAGACAGAAAATAATTGTTTTCTAACCAGTTCAGTGACAGCACCAGTGGGTTACAGCCACCCACTCTCCCTGCACTAAGATCCCCAGGGCTCTGTCTTCACTTCATCTGCAACAGGGGCTCTACACATCCCCCCCCCCCGCCCCCAGCTGCAGGGGAGATGCTCACAGGCCCCGCTACATCTAGAAAACTCCCATAATTACATTAACGCAATTAAAAATTGGCACAAAACCTGGCAGTGCTGCTGGCGGTGCAGGGAGGCTCCTCGGTGCCTTCGCCACTCTCTGCCTGGGGCAGGCTGTGATGCTGTGAGGTGGTTGTCACCCCACCAAGGTCCCCACCAGGGCTGAGCCATTCCCGAGTGGCTCCAGGAGAGGACAGCCTCTCTCCGCAACCAGCCTCGCCGCCGAGGTTTCACAGAGGCACCACGCTTACACGAACCATTAAGCTTGTGCAAACCATCAGTCCCGGATTTAGCAGGGGAAGGAAAGCAGTTTGACAAAGTGGCTGCAGCTAGACAGCATCCACACGGCATGTGGGAATGCCTTTTAAGCCAGTAGGCACAGTGCTCCTTCCTCCCCTCTAGCACACGCAGCCTCCTCCTCCTCCAAGTGCCTGTGATGGCTCCTGGGACAGGCTCTGCCGGACCTCTGCCTCTCTAGGCTGTGTCTTTTCAGGTCTCGGGCAGCATCCCTGGTGAGCAAACTGCGAGGGGAAACGTGTAATCTATCACATCCACACCTCCCTGATCTAAGAGTGGCACCTCACTACCCTTCTGGCTAAAAAAATCCCGCTCCTGTATAACTCTCCAGTACAAAACCAGTGTTTCTACTGGTCAATGCTACTTCTAGAAAGCAGGTTTACTCTGAGATGGGCAGAAGATGTTTTGGGACAGAAAAAGGACTGCTAGATGCAATCACTGCCTGCTTTCATAAGCGAGTTGGTGCAGGAATACCACTCTTGTTATATTTTCTTGCAATCTTGAAAGTTTATGGGAGAAGATGGGAGAAGTTGCCCATCTGGGTCCAAAACCTGCACCACCAGGCTCAGAAGGCTCATTTACTCCACGCAGCCCAAAAGGGAGATGCAATATGCTGCAGGGCAGTATCCAATAGTAGGAAAGCTCACATCAGATTCCAAAACGCCACGAACCTCAGCCAAATCAAATTACTCCCATGGCTGAACGTATCATTTTCCACCTCAAGGGAACAGCCTGCCCTTAACGTGCTGCCACCTCCCAGCAGCGCAGCGCTGGGCACGCTAATGGAGATGTCTTTCCCAGGGCTGTCACGGCTGCCCACCCACTGTTTGATGACTTTACACACGTGTGACAGGTAGTAATGTCACTGACAGCCTCTCCCTGGCACCCAGTTTTTATTCATACTGACACCTTGTCTGTCTTCGCCGTTCGAGCCTGAGTTCGCTTCCCCGCTCGCCGTGTCACTTATCTTTGCTGAGGGATTGGACTTAATTCCACTGCTGCTCCCTTGTGCCAGCCTGTACCTCAGCTCCAAGGGCTAAAACCCAGATCATGACAGGGCGGGATCGTAGCTGGCTGGCAGCAGAAGAAAGATAGACAGTGCCAAATCCCTTGCAAAAAGCACCGACTGCCTCCTGACGGAGGATGTGCCAGATATTAAACTAATACTACACCCGGTCTGAGCAAAAAGGAAGAGCAATCACAACGGAGAAAACAACATCCCGAACCTCTGCCTATCCCCTTCCTCGCTAAGCTGATTTTGACTCAGATTCTCTTTAAGTATTAATGTTGTGAGGACTGGCTGTGTCCCTGTTGTGCTGTCATTTTAGCTTTATGCAGAGCCTCCATCTCCTCTGCGGCACGGCGGGACCCCCACTCACACAGTCGTGTGTGTGTCCTCCCCCCCCTGCTTCCCACTTAAAGCAAAGCCAAAGGAGGTGATGACAAATGCATTTCCGAGAAGGAAAAGTAACTCGTGTCCAGGCTAGGAGCGTGAGGGAGCAGAGTATTCCCTCCCCATTAAAGATGTTTTCCCTCTAATGCTCTTGCTCGTATTCAATATCCAAAACTACTGGGGGCTCTATCAAAATGGGTGTCTTCTATACTGCTCTTTCAAAAGACTAATAACAGAAGTTATTAGACTATAGAGGAGCTCAAATAATCACTAAGGAGAGTTCAGTAGGAGAAGTGGAGAAGCAGTATAAAAAGAAAAAAAAAAACCCTAATAAAGAAAAAGCAGGCAGCAGTCCAGCAGCAAGAGAAGATATTGCACTTAACTAAGAATAATTATCTGTAAAAGTACAAGATGCAAAATGAGTGTTCAGGCAGCAGCCCTGCAGAGGACAACCTGGGAATTATAACATGTGGCAGGAATGGCCTGTTTTTGCAAAAAAAATCCCAAAAAACCCAAACACAACCTAAACCAAACCAACAATATCCCAATAGGAGCTGTTGCCAGGGGTGAGACCAGTAAGGACTTCACAGTGCCCAGGGTGGGAAGGTGCAGGAGGAGCTGGGACAGGGGGGAGCAAGGAGATGGAACACAGTGCTCTCCCCACGGGGACGTACAGAGGGAATGAGAATTATTCAGTTTACGGAGAGGAAAGGCCACAGGGAAGAGATGGTAAAAGTCCCCCGATCCATAAAAGGCTACTTCAGAAAGGGATGGTGTTCATTTTCCCTACTTCTGGGAAGGAGGTAGGGTTTGAACCGCAGCAGAGGAGATATATTTTGAGACATTTCAGGGAAAAAAAAAAAAAAAAAAAAATCCTCACTGACTTTCAAAAGCTGATTGAACTCTATCCTTCCTGAGAAGGCAGCACAGTGCACAGGGAAGAGCTGGAACCAGTAAGCCTTTCCATTTGGGGTTAGCTCTGCCTTCCCCCTGCTTGGGGTGAGCTGGTGAGAGCAAACAGAGTTCGCAGCGGCAGCAGCGAACCCAAGCCCTGGGCCCCAGTTCACTGAGATAATTAAGCGAGTGTTTAGATGTCTAAGCAGTCCTGCTGGCTACTGCCCCAGCATTTCGGGAAATGAAGTCATCCTTCTACTTCCCACCAGCCTCCCCCATCACGGTGAGACCTGGGAGACGGGACACTGGGGGGGGTGAAACTCTCCCATCGCCGGCCCCAGGAACCCACCCAGGTGGCTTTTTGGGTGACACTCAGCTCTGGCTGCCTGCAGACAGAGCTTGGAGATAATGAAATGCTACCAAGTGCCATTTGTGTTTTAGAAGGCATGATGATGTTAATTAGTGTTCAAATTAAGCAGTAAGATAGAAGTGGGCATATAATGGACCACTAATAAATGCCTTGAGTATGTTGAGAGACGCGGGTCTGAGGGAAGAGTGGCTTTAATCACCAGGAGTATATTAATGACGGCCCATAGACTCTCTTATTGCTGTTACAACATGCTGGAATGCTGTGTTTTCCCATTAAAACACCCATTAGCCTTGAGCCCACTAAAAATCTATCAGTGAAGCCATGTTCTGCTCATTTCTGCTCTACGTATGATCTAATTAATGCCGTCGCAGGGGCTTGAGCCCAGCTCCAAACACCAGCCCCAGCCAGGAAGTCTGCCCAGGCCAGGAGTTGGTTTTGGAGAGGCATTTGGGACCCTTTGGGTACCCGCCACGTCACTGCAAACACCGGCATCAGGACTCACAGCCGAAAAAGCCTACACATCCCTGCATGTGTGGGGAGCACGGAGGGTGCTCGGTGACGAGTCGGGCGTGATTGATTGCACGACGGCACCGGTTAAAATAATTGTATTTTTCATTTCCACCCAGATGAATTACTTCTCCAAAAAGCCATTTGTGCTTAATGCCATTTGTCTGCAGCACGGTGCTAATCAACTGCAACGAGGATTTTTTGTGCCGGGATTGATTGACTCCATGTAAATAGGTGGAACCTTTAATTAAGACACAAGCGCAGACGCAGTGTCTCGGCACACTGACAACACACGGCACAGACCACTTCAGGGGCTGATTCTATTTTAATCTACCCTGGCATAAATCAGGAGAAAGACCCCGTTCAGCAAAGCACTTAGCACACGTTTAAGTCCATCACATTCAGCAAAGTATTCAAGCATGAGCCGAATCGTGGCAAGGGATATCATGGAAAAATGACGGGTGCCTGCCGAAAGGACAGGGCTTGCGTGTGAAAAGGTGATTCCTTTACCAGGTTTCTCCCCCATCAGAAGCTACAGCAGGTTTATGGCTTTGGAGGAACATTGGGAGGGTTCATAAAACCCAGTCGGGTGACGGTTAAGCCACCAAAGAGGATTGCAATAAGAGCCTGAAGAAAGCTCAACAAGAAGAAATTGGCTAGATGGAGAAATGGCAGAGCTGGTTTCCACACAGTGGGGTTTTCAGGGCACCCTGGCTTTGCACCATGAGCATTTGGCTGGGTCAGCTGCCTGCACAGACTCATGTTGGGGGCAAAAAAGTGTTTCCAGGAGTCTGTTGCCCCTCCAATGGGCTGGGCAAGCAAAGGCCATAGAAACCCTCCTGCTTTGACTGCAGCCACAAGAGCAAAAGGGAGCTTAATCAGCACAGACACCACTTCTCCTATGGCAGAGAAAGCACATGGGTGCCAAAATCTGTATGGCCCGGAGCACACTGCCAGTTCCTTCCCACCGGGAATAACGCCCAGTCCAGTAGGGACTCTAATAAAGCCAGTTGCACCAAGGACATCTTAGCCTTTGCACTCCATGCACAGGGAGTTTGTGCCAGTGGGGTAAGATGATAAAAGGATTAAAATACACATTAAGTTATTCTTTTTCCTTTTCTTTCTTTTTTTTTTTCCCTTCAAATTAGCAAAATAAGAAATTAAAAACATTAAATTTGGGGCAATAATTCCAGGTTTGGAAGAGAAAAGTCCAGGACAAGCTGGCACATGAACAGCAAGAGGATTTTCTTACTCATTTCTGCCTCTAGCGCTAGAACAAACCCAGCCTAGTGTTTGCCAAGTTAACTGATGGCAGAAACAGGGCTGACAAATTGGCTTCCTTGCAGACCTCCAAGCTTTGCATGAGGTTGTGCCCAACATGCTGGAGGTCAGTGCTCGGGGGAGTAGCCACCCCTTCCCACACCTTCAAAGGAGGAAACAGTCCCCTTGGCAACACGGCAGCTCACCTTGCCAGGCTTGGCCATGGATAATGGAGATTCCCCAATCCATCACACAATCGTGATGTCAAGCCTGACGGGGAGATCTGACGTGAAGTACAAGACGAGAAACAGCCAAGGAACATCTTCTGCTGGGTTGACCCGAGCTGCTGATGTCAAGACAAGAACTAAAATGGCTTTTGACAGCTGAAATCAGAAGGGCTACAGACTTGCTTTCCAAAATTATTACTATTGCTTTGTGGTTATTTTGCTTGAGAATGTTGTTTCTGTGTGAACTGCATGACACCAGCAGCCGCAGCAGTAGGATACGTCAGGGCAGGTCACCAGCTAATAATATCCCAAAACGTTTTATCTCCATGTCATGTTATGCCGATTTCCTTTTGATTATTGTATTTTTTAAAACCCATTAGTGGCGTCTGCGACTCAATACCAATTAAATACCCTGTCGCGTTTTCTAGAGACAAGTGCTTCTCCTTTGCTTTGCAGTGAAGCAGTTTGACACTTTGAATAAAATAAGCATTAATTATAACAATGAATGGAGCAAACCTGGAAAGATGATACCGGGCTGACAAAAACATGGTCCTGGCCTAACCAGATGGAAGCAGTCTCAGAGAAAATACCATCATAGAGGGTTGTTACTACAGCTGTTGTAGGAATCCTGACAGCTCTATGGGGAGGAGGAAAAGAGGGCTCAGGTTTACTTTAAAACCACCTTTTCTGGACAGTTTAAGATACCGGCTGCCACATGGAAATGGCTGAAGGGAAACTCTCTTCTGCAAAGGAGGTGTGAAGGATTCCCGCTGGCAGGAAGTGAAAGGGGTGGGAAGGATGAGAGTGAGTTACACCAGTGCCCGTGTTGTAAGATTTCACAAAACATTCAGATACTTGTTTTCCAGGATCTCATCAGCTCTATCAGCTACAAGTAACTTATTTAACAGGGAACTTTATTCGTAAATATCTTTAGCTTTTTTCCCCTCAATGATCCCTTGATGTCCTATAGCTGTCACTGACCAGTGCAGCTCTGCCCTGGATTCCCAGCAGGCAGTTTTAGGAACGAGTGGGAAGAAGAGATAGGTAAAAGCACAAATAATTGGAAACTCTTTCTCCTCCCTTCCCTGATGCAGGGAAAATACCTCATAAGCTCTAGACACAGCTTTTCTTCCACTACTGCATTATTTTTGCCCAAGCCCCAGCTGCACCTGGGGCAGTATGACCCGAGACCATGGAATTGCACCTGTGCAGTGACTGAAAAGCTGGGATTGCTGCAGGGAGAGGGGTCAGCACCCACAAACGAGACCACCACCAGCGAGTGCTGCAGCAGAACTCACTTGAGCAGCACTTTGCTGCTCCTCGGTGCCAATTGTGCTGCAGAGAACCTGCTCATGAGCACACCTGGAGAACATCAATAGTAACTTCTTTTAAAAGGAATTGTATGTTTTCTAATTGCATCTTTCCCCTGAGCCTATTGCTACCGACCTCGAGGACCAGGTTCTCATGCCATTGCCCACTTAACCAGCACATATATTACTGCCCAGGCACTCACCCTTGCTGTCACTAATGAAAAGTCTTCTGCAGCTTCTGCCGAGCTGTAAACTGGCTGCAGACCTGACCTTGACTGAGACTAATAGGAGTGTAATGAAACAACACCATCACCCAGCCCACAGGCTTACTGCCCAGAGGACCCTCTTCTCCACCTTTTATGAACGAGGAGCGATTTGTTGGGTACGGCCTGGAAATGGAAGTACAAGCAACAACGCTCGGCGAGGGCTGTGGGCTCCCTTTCAGGTGATCAACGCACAGCTAGAGCAAGCCCAGCTCATGGGAAGAGTCTTTTTCCTAACGAGATTTGACAAGCACAGTTTACCCGCTCACAGGAAATTTGAACAGGCAGATTTTGCCTGGGAAAACAGGAAGCCTCACTATTGGATCAAACGCAGCATCAAAACTCATCCTGGCCTATAGTTCCCAGGGTCATCTTTTTTTACTTTTTGGAATATTGGGGTTATATTCCCCTTTTTCCAGTCAGCAGGAACTTCATCAGTCTGCCACAATTTCTCAAATATGATGGAAAGGTCCCATGAACTTCAGGTTCCTTAACAGGTCTTGAACCTGATCTTCTCATACTGTGGGCAGTTCTTCATTTGCAGAGCTCCTGTTTTTGCTTTCTGTGACTTGGGCAGTGAGGAATTAGGAAAAATTTTTCCTAATATCCAACCTGAACCTCCTCTGGTTCCCCTGCAATGTGAGACTTGCAGGGAAGATAACAATCCTATCTCAACCCTAGCAATTTAAATCTTATTTATGCAAAACTATATATTTAAAACTTCCTGTGAAAGAGCTGGAGATCTCGAGAGAAGCATCCCAGGACACAATACCTCTCCACTAGCTGGTAGGTAGCAAGAAATTTCAGTTGCTGCAAAGGTGGCATTTCATGGGTATATGGAAACACTTGAGGAGCTTAATCCTCACACCCTTTATGAAAACAGACCACCTGCATTTTCACTGGCCAGCTTTATTATTTTTCACTCCCAGCTCAGAGGTGCCCAGGTCCACCCAAAAGGTGGCTACACTTAGTTTGCCAGCAAATTGCATATGAAACCCATGTAAACTAATCGGCTTTGGTGAGCCTTCAGAGGGAAGGGCATAAAACATGATTACATGTATCCTTCCTGAGGGTACCAGCACCATTGGCTGGAGGCTCCTGGCTAAGAAGCTTCAGCAGGAGAGGACAGGACTGACCAGCTTCTCCCTGAAGTGGTAGGAAGAGCTGTGGGAAGGGGCTGGAGTCTGCATGAGCCAGCAGCTTGACACCCCTCTGCTGCAGGGCACAACCGCCCGCGCTGCATCATTTCTGCTTAAATTGTTAGCAAAAGCCTCCAGCGGCAGAGATTTCCCAGCTGCCAGGTCTGATGCAGAGCAGCCGGAGGCATCTCTGCCACCTCCCGGCACAGCTGCATCCCCAGGGATGCTGCACGGAGGGGCAGATGGGACCATTACCTCCAAATACCATCCCGGGTACCCACAACGTTCCTGCCACGGTGTTATCTCCATCTGCCCTGTCATCCCTCCTGGCACAGGGAGGTCCACAGATCCACCGTCTGGGAAATGAGCCTCCCAAGCGAGTGGGAGTAGTTACCATGGAAATAAAGAAGGGTTTTTCAGCCCAGCTCCACCAAAATATTGATTTACCTCCTGGTGTTTCACAGGCCACTTATTAATAACAGCAACCACAGCAACAAAGCTGGAGAGATGCTGGGGCAAGACAAACAAGTTGGGTTTGGAAAGAACCACTGGGAATCATCATGTCTCTGCTGGAGAAGTGCAGGATGAGCTTGAGAACCATCTGAGGATTTCAGCTCGTGTTTTGCATGCAGACATAAAGGTAGATGTGCTTTGCTGTTTGAAGCCTCAAGCAGAATTGTTCAGTGAAATCCCAGATTACACCCCAGAAGAGGCTGAAGGTTGCCCTTGTCCTTTGAGGGTCCAGAGCACATCAAGGTAAACCAAATTGCTAAATACAGGGACAGTGCTCTGCTTTTGATTCTAAATACACATCCATCTCTGACCCAGCTACTGGCCACCAGTGCCCTCCCACCTGGGGCAGAGACTGAAGAAGTGTTTGCAATGGGATCCTGGCCAGTTTATAGCCCAGCAAGGACCATATCAGCTCTCTAATCTCCATCTCCTGAGCAAGATGAGCCAATTGTTCCCCAGAGACACCTGTAAGAGCATCCTGGACACAGCAAAGCCACCCCAAGCTCCTTGCACAACATCAGCTCCAGCTCTTTCCACATTGAGCACCTGCTTCAGCCTGCACCCATGCTCCACAGCTCACAATAAGCACCGTGTTAAAACACCACTGACACCCTTTAAGGCTTAGCAGAGGGGAGAGGGCATCAAGAAGACACAATTCATGACAAAGCTTTTGACAGATGCTCAGATCCAGAAAGTCTGTGCGGCACCTGCCTAGCATTGATAATCCAAGTAGGAGCAGTACGAGGGGTGCAGGTATTACAGAGAGAACACATGTTGCATAGAAATTAATTTCACTTTTAAGAACTAGCAAGTGTTATGGGCCTGTTTTTTCCCAATTAGATTTAAGTCAGAAACACAGACACAGATTCTCTCCAGAGCACTCAGGCCCCAAAATATCCTCATAAATCAGGGCTCTAGACCATGATACCCAGTTGGAAATGGACCGAGTCTGTGTGCTTTTGCTCACACAGTGTTGGATTCTTTGGGATATTGGGCAAAGCCTTTCCTGAGGAAACAAACCTTGAAGCTACTGGTTCTGGTCCTTATTTCCTACCTTCCACCTGCTGCTCTCCTGTTAGGGCAGGAGGGTAGGGGCAGCAGCCTGGAGCATCCCTTGCAACAGGGAGGAGTAAATCCCAGCCACCTACACATTAGGACTGCAAGGATTTAGTGGTTTTTTTTAATGGGAACCACTCTCGTGTACATTGGTCACCTGGAATTAGTAAAACAGAGTCCTGAATAAAAGATAACAAATACAGGCTTTCTTTGAAAAGATCCCATGGGGAAAAATGCAGTCAAGAGAGTATTCTTTTTGCTAGTGTGTCCTGTTCAGATGGGAAGAGCAGCTCAGCTGCCCCCCACCAGCAGTCCTTGGGGGCGATGCCTTTCTACACCAGGTTACACACTCTCTTCACCATTCACTTTGGGGCACTCTGCAGCAATTTGGGCAGTCAGCCATTAACACATGTATCTTGGAGTGTCATGTCTCCTCAAAACCGTCTAGGACATATTTTAGCACATCAGAGCCTAGAATTGAAGATGCTTACACAGAAATACACAGATGGGTATCGGCGCAAGATGGAAACACTTCAAAATATGTGTGGTGCTTGCAGCAAACTTTGCCTTGCTGATCCTTTCCTCCTTGGAAGGGCTTGCAAAAGTCCTTGAGGGGAATCCAGGTTATATTGTGCTTGTGGGAGGGGAAAGGGATGCGATTAAAGCCGCAAAGTCGTATCTCATATAAGGAACAGGCTGTTTGATTTTTGCAAAACTTTGTCGCAGAAATACTGTCACAGGTGGAGCTGCAGCGTGCTCCGGAGCTGCTCTGGGTTATTTCTTGGCTCCCTGCAAAAGCCAGCCTGCCCAGTCGTGTTGTAAAATACAATGGCCCCCAGAATCACTGCCTGTAAATCACTCACTGAGGGCTGGGTCTGCCCCACTCGCATGGCCAGCCAGATGAAAGGGGCATTCGGCCGAAATAAAAGAGGTGCAAACAAAAACAGGTGGGAGAGGGACACCCCTCCTAGCCACTAACAACAACCCAGCCTCCTCCACGAACGCCAGCGAGGGGCTGAGCCATAAGCAGAGGTCAATGAATCCTTCAGGGAATGGGTCCAACAGCCACGAGATCCAAGGGGCTGGAAAGCAGCCCAGGAGGGTGGCAGATCCCGTGCTCGCTCCAAGTGCACATGTACCCTTACGGCCACGGAGAAAGTTTAATTTGCTTTCAACAAACCCCCATCCTGGTGATGCCAGTACACCCTGGAATTGCTTAGCAGGAAACAGCACCGAGCAGAAAATGCTGTCGGGACAGAGGAGCCCCTTGGCTTTCATCAGGCCCCTGGGCTAGCCTCGGCACCTGCACCTTGGAAGGAGAAGCAAAGAAAGCCTCCAAAAATCCCCACAAACCCCCAGAGCACTTCCAAAATGAGTTTTGCCAAAACACTCTCTTAACGTAGTGGCAAGAGGGAGGGGGGCGAGGGAGAGAGAAGAAATGCAAAGACTCTAAGTAATGTCCTGGAGTGTGTTTAAAGAAAAGGGGTTAGTGAAGAACTGACACTGAATGTATTTTTAGTTTGAAGAACGAGGTTTGCATGAGGACAAATATATACTTTTTGGCACAGTCATCCCCTCTGACACCAAGGTCTGAGCACCCTACCCAAAATCTCTTTACTCTCCATCACAATCACCCATGCTACAATCCAAAGCATCCACTCCATCCATGAGGAAGCAGGTTGTAGCTGGTGGTACCTCAAGAGCTGCCCTTTTTCCCCCTCCTCCTCCAGCCATGGAGCTGTTTTACCCAACCAAACCTTCCAAGCCAAACCAGAGTTCTCCTCCTTATGGTTTCCATCTGGTTCCTGCCTGACCCATGAAGCTGCACAATTTGTATCTGCTCAAATAATGACTCTCCTCCCTCCGGCGCCAGGACCTGCCTGGACACAGGGTTAATTCTCACCAGGTTGCTCTGCTACTCATTCTGGACAAGTCTGCAGTCACCTGGGCCTATTTAAAACATACTTTTTGCTTTATTCCAATGAGGGGAAGATGTGGAGAGATGAAAGGTGTGGGACAACATAGGGATCAGGTGCTTGGGGGAGGCACTGGAAAGGGTGATCCTTAAAAATAAAGGAGCCTCAGAGTCCAACAAGAATCAATGTCACAAAATTGAAGACTATCTGCAATTTCAAAACCAGATCCTGATGGTGAATGTACACAGGTTCCTAACATTGGCAGTGCGATGGAGAGGGCTTTGTGAGGATGATATGTCCCTGGCTGGTGCTTAGACCACTTCTAGCTCCAACAGCAAGCGCAGGAGATTCCTGCACGGACCAAAATTTGCTGGAGGGAAACTAATGCCAATCCTTGGGCAGGCAGACAGGACTGGGTTCGTGCTTCTGGGGGGAAGCTTGGGCTACGAGCAGCTCTGGGGAGTTGGTGGCCAGGAATTGCAGGGAGAACCAAAGACTGTAGTCCGAGCTGGAGGAAGACACACGTGGGGTATGTTTTTACCCCAGAAAAAGGTAAGAACTGACAAGATCGGGAGGGAAGGCACCTTTGAGGAGGCAATGAAAGTAGAAAGGAGCAGTTTACCCCAGAAACCTGCTAGCTTTACGTTGGTTTAACATCCAGCTTGCACTGACTGGTGAGAAGGTGAGGGAGGTCCCGGACAACGATGGGAGCCATTTACTTCCCCTCATCAGCGGCTGAGCAGACCCCTAACACCACTGCCCCGAACCACCAGGGCTCAGCTACAGCCCAGCTCATACTTTGGGCTCAAAGTATATTGAGACACAACTGCAACTTGGCTGGACAGGCAGCCATTCCCCCATTCACGTCAGCACAGGTTTGATATTAAACACCCTGGGCCATGTTGTGGGATGCCAAATTCCTCCTGATCTTCTCCATCTCTCAGTTAGCAGAGACCTGATTCTAGCTGATTAATCCACACTGGCTTGGTATGACAGAACTCCAGCAAAAGCACTGAGGAAAAATGCTGGGATCCTGTGTCATGATACGGGGGCTCAGCTCGCGGATACTGTGGCCACTCATCCCTCCTCGTTTCCAGCCCTGGCATCAGCGCAAGTGCCTGGGGCTAATGAGCAGGAAGAATAGAAAAAAAAAATGGGGATTTCTCACACTGGCCTTGCTGCCGAGACCCTAGTCTATCACAACTCCAGTTACAAGGGTTCACTGGACTGGGGGGACTTCAGTAGCCCCCATACCATCCCTATTGTCCATCTCTTCCTGCGTCACATCCTCACCCCGGCTGATTCAGCTGCACAGAGGCCACATAGTGAATCACACCGGGAACTGCTGAGAGCTAAAAATAATCCTGTGGGGTTTTTTTTGCTGTTTTTGTTCTCAGGTCACTATTTTTAAGCTTTTCATTTCTCCCACGCAGCCCCTGGCACACTCACACCGGCACTGGGGAAGGAACCACCTTCAGGACAGCCACAAGGGCAGGGCAAGGACTCCTCACCACCACCCAAAGCAAAGGTCAGGCTTCAGAGACCTGCCAGAGCTTCAATTTCCACCACTAGCTGCTTGAATTTGGTGCAGGCTTTGGCACACGCCTTGCTTCTGGAGGGGTCACAGCC
Source organism: Scolopax mira (assembly GCA_004320125.1). Classification (NCBI taxonomy): domain Eukaryota; kingdom Metazoa; phylum Chordata; class Aves; order Charadriiformes; family Scolopacidae; genus Scolopax; species Scolopax mira. Next base: position 39,455 of record BJBW01003376.1, read on the forward strand.
AGCATAGCATAAACCAGTGGCAGCAGGGACAGCTGGGCAACTGGTCCTCTCAAACCCTAACAGCGTGCCAGGGACGTGTGTCAACACCTATTCTGTTTGTTCCTGCACTTTGCTTCTCTTTCAGCTGGCAAAGGCAATATCTCAATAGGGAGCAGCTTCAGCCAAGAAAAATAAGCATTACCTTACATTCCCGGGCTTGTTTATCATCATCATGACGCTCTGCTCTAACTGGGAGGCTGCATTATGCATCATGCTGCCTACTTTCAAATAATAAGCTACATGTGTAAATAGGCACCATGATTTCGAGTCGAATAGCTAACGAATGAGAAAACAAAAACTCCACTGCCCACCACGCTCCTGTTTAACTGACGCACTGGATGCCTTTATGCATCCCAAAGGTGATACATCCATCACGCTCATGGCTTGAGCAGCTTCTGCATCACTGTCAAAGCTCAAGATGTGCGGGTGGCAGCCGGCACGTGCCTCGCGGAGGGTCAGGCTGGCACTGACAGCTCCTCTGCTGCTCACAGACCTAAAATTCATGTGATGCTCACTCCCTGCTACATCATCATTATCACAGTTGCTGTGGAGGCTGGAGCTGGGTTCAGCCGGGCGAGGTACATCTCCTCACACCGGGCAGCAAGGGCAAGGCATCGTGAGGGTGTTTAATCTGAGCAGGGGTCCCATGGGACACCCTGGCTCTGGATTAGACTATCGTAGCATCCATATAATGAACCCATATGAATTTCTGAGCACTCTGCTACCACACAGCTTTCCCACTCTCCTGAACCCCCTGCAAATGGTGTATCCTTCATCATAGCTTTGCCTCCTTTTCTATTCCTTCATTTTCTTCCCTAGTCTGTATTATTATCTATTGCAAGAAGAGTTATTTAAGAACCTTTGGACTATAATGGGCTTGGCATTACAGGAAAATAAAGCAGCTCTCCAGGAAACTCGTGCTGATTTCAGCCTTCCCATTTACGCTGTGATGCATCACACTGTGCTCTAATGTCTCACTAATCTGCAGCTCAATCTGCTGTTAAACGGGCTCGTGATGCAGAATCCACTCACTAAGGTTGCTTGATATTCATCTGTTGATTGAATCATTTGCTTCTTGTGACTTGCAAATGCGCTGAAGAGCCAGAAGCCCTTTTTCTTCCAGAAAAGTTAATTGGATCAGCATCCTGCACTGGCAGGTGGTACCTCAATCCTACCCAGACCTCCACTGACTCCAGCAATGCAGAGGGGCCACCCAGCAGGATGGGGCACTGGGACTGAGGACACGGCGAGGGACAGACCCTTTCCAAGTGTCCATTTTCTACTGGAACCAAACACATTGATTTCTTGCAGAGGCCTCAAGCAACCCATGTGGAGATGCGAGTTGCTCTGCTCCAGCAAGGCTGAGCCCTGTCCCAGAGCAATGCCCCTCTCATAGAATGGTTTGGGTTGGAAGGGACCTTTAAAGATCATCCTGTTCCACACCCCTGCCATGAGCAGGATCATCTCCCACCAGAGCAGGTTGCTCAAAGCCCCATCCAACCTGGCCTTTGAATACCTCCAGGGATGGGGCAGCCACAGCTTCTCTGGGCAACCTGTTCCAGTGTCTCACCACCTTCACAGCAAAGAATTTCTTCCTGATATCTAACCTAAATCTCCCCTCTTTCAGTTTAAAACTATTACCCCTCCACTACCTGATTAGGAGTCCCTCCCCATCTTTCCTGTAGGCCCTTAAGGCATTGGAAGGGCCTATAAGGTCTCCCCAGGGCCTTCTCCAAGCTGAACAACCCCAACTCTCTCAGCCTCATCACAGCATGGCTATTCAGCAGCAGGACTGGCCACAAAATCATCAGACATTCTCTACAACAAATTTGCCCATACAAACCTTTCTCATGTTTTGAGAGGTAGTCATTACCAGCAGCTCCTTTTGACACTTCCCAACCCAGCTATTCACAAGTATAACTACTTCTTTGTGGCCTGTAAATCAAGACCCTGCTTTAGCAGTGCTTGGGTTTAGCTATATTTTTTAATATTCTGGCATGCAACTCAGCATTTGCTATCTTCCTCAATAATTAAGCAGTTAGTGCCATTGTCATAGAAGCACTTAATGGCATTTCTATGAGGTTTCCAACCAAGTGAGGTCCCAAACAAGGACACATCAGGCACCAAGGCTGCATCTCTGTGATTACCGGGCCGTAAATAATGCCTCAGAATATATGGTTTATTGTGGTGATAACACACATTTTGTAGGTTACATAAATTGGAGCAATCCTGCTGACAGAGGAAAAATAGTGGTGTGTGATGGTTTCCTCTGGTTGCTAGGAAATAGAGTTAGCGCTCGGATCCTTACATGCCTGGTTGCACACTCATGACAGATGATGGATTCGGCACATGTGTGGAGCCCAGCCTGTTAGCAAGCCCTGATGGAGGGGAAAGCAGCAACGCAGTGACAGCAAGATCCATTTAACAAAAATATATGCATTTTTCATTAGGAAAATTACATTTGTTTGCCCAAGGCATTTAGGAAAATGTAAGCAAAGAATGAAGGTAGATCTAAAGAGACAGGTGGTCCATGCAGGCAAACCCAGAGTGGCTACACACATGCACAAGGTGGTCTATGTTATGGATTTTAACACCTGCCCAAAGCTCTGATGTGAACGAGCTGTGATTTTTTCCAAAAATGGTCTTTTATACCACTGCAAAGCCCACACAGCCCAAAGGGCCAGGACCAGGCCTCTGCCCCGTGGTCCCTTCCCTGCCACAGGGGGCTCAGTACAGCTGTAACTGTATATTCTCCTGCATGGAGGGGCTCAGACTGATTCCTGCTTCTGTAAATGTTTGCCAAAGCAAATTGCAGTTTGTTCTACTAGCTAGAAATAGCACGGGACTTGGTCAAAGCACGGGGAAAGCAGTCAGATAGCAGCAAATGGAGCACTTTTAAACTTTTGTATATATGCCTGTGTTTATGTTGGGGTTTTTATATATATTCACATACACAGTTAGGTCAGTTGATCTATCACCTTGCCTCAAGGCAGGAACAGCTCTACCAACCCATCCCCACGTGCACCTCCAACCTGCTTTTAACTATAGCAAAGCTGCATCATAAAGACAACCTTAGACCATACTGCTTAAAATAAGGAAAAAAATTGTCACGATTACAGCTACGCCCTGTCCACAGGCAGGGTGTCTCATACACTGCCAAGGGAGCCGATCTCTCTTCTTGTGGTGTTGTCATTGCTTTTATTATAGTGCTGCCCTGTGCTCTGCAGGCACAGAGCTGGCCGGCATGAGCCTAATTTACTTTTCAGAGTGATGAACTTCTCCTAGGAGCTGTTCCTAGAGTGAGCTGGTGTCTTCGTGCTGCTCTCACCAGAGCAAACAGGACATCCTCTGCCAAACTCAGCAGAGCAAGTTCAGAGGAGGTAATTAAAAAGAAAAGTGTTAGCCAGGTCGCAGACTGCCTAGTTCCTATAATTAATTATTTGGCACAGATCAAGACCCTTATTCTTAAGGGGTTCCTAAGGATTTGCTGGAGTGCAAGCACACAGGTGGTATTTTGTGAATTCCTGGTGTTCTTCAGTGTAAAAGACATTCATTTTAGGTAACCCCCCGGGCTGGGTACTGCCCCACATAGGGGGTGCAGTGGCTAAAGGCTGCATTGGGGCTGGGATGGAGTCAGAGGGTGGTTAAATGCTTTCTGTCACAGCTCCAAAGGGTTTCTCTAGTTTACCACCAACTAGCATAGGAGTAGGATGTCCTCAGATTGGTGTCCGACCAAGGACCCGTGCTCGTGGCAGGACTCAGCCCCACACCAGCCAGGGCTGTCACACACTGGGAGGCAGGAGCAGAGCCCACTCTGCAGCCTCTTAAAAATGTAATTTAATCCCAGAGACACAAAACACCTCCCTAAACCTTTGAAAGGTCTGCTAATCCTTGATTTGCCCACAAGTCTTGAAATTCTCCTAAAGAATGAAGGGTGCTTTGTCTATGGAGTGCCTCTACTCTTAATGAGGCTATTAAGGCCTGTTAGAGCACACAGAAGAACAGTTTCTCCTGGCTCCGGCACAATGGAACTCAGAGCTTTTGTCTCCCTTAATCCAAGTCCTCCTAGTCTTCTGCTCTGCCGCTCACAGCCCCCATCCCACAGTACCTTGAATTTGTCCCTATTTGTTGGCAGGGACAGCCATCACTTCACTTCAACATTAGCAGAAAGCTCCCCAAACTGACCTTGACCTACTGCTTTTGTTCTTATGCCTTCAGATGTTTCTGAAGAGCATGCTATGCCTTCTCTTCCATGGTTGAAAGACCATGTGGTCTATGGACCCAGATGTATATCTTGGCGTTTATCAGCTGATCTAGAGATTAATTTCATATATTTTTTTTAAAAGAGAAAACATTCTGTTTCCACATTCTGTACAGACGTGCATCAGCCCAGCAACCCTAAACCCTTCAGCACGGCAAGGTCACATCCTTTAACACAGAAGGAAGCAAGGGTCCAACTCATGTCCAGCATCAGGACAAGAGGACAACGTAGTTTCCGGCCTACCTCCATCTCCCATCACAACCATATGGGAAAGGGAATGTGCCTAAATAGCCAGGGGCTCGGAGCTTTCAGCTGAAGTGAGACATATCATTTCCCCAGGATGCACCATTAAAGAAGGAAACCTTTGCCAATGTTATGCTTTATAATGCAATGATTTTCCTAACAGCCCAACATGGTTCAGCAGCATGTGATCTGGCATGGGATCAGCTTTCCCTTAAAGCATTCCGAGCGGGCTGCGAGAGGTGGGGGAGAGCACAGACACAGGGTCTGGTTGGGTTTTCAAGCAATCCCTGCAGCAGCCTCAGTGCATCTCAACCCACATCAACTTGTACCTCGCTCAGAGAAGAACTTGTCGGGGCTGTCCCTTTCATACCGCGGGCCAGAACTAGGTAACCTCACCTCAGCATGTTGCCTGTGGTGCCATGGGAGCACCCCCTGAGAGCCCCAGATTGATAGCATTTGTTTCATTTTCAGCAAGAACCTTGTCCCCAGGCACTTATCTCCATTTACAACCACCACAGTTAAATAACTACTTAACATCACCTGAAAATTCAGGTTGCAGCCTTACATAAATTCGTCACTTCAGAAGGAACAGAAGTCTGAACACTTCTGTTCAGACAGAACACACTTCAGCACACAGACACCCCCTACCCCATCTGTGCAGATGGCTGAAGGGCTGGGTCCCCCCCCAGTGATCCCTGGGTCACTGAAGCCCCTTCTAGATGTTCAGGAGCATCACAGAGGTGCCGTCACACCAGCACCTCCTCCTGGGGCAAAGCCCATGTAGGATGTTGCTATGCACCACAGAAAGAAATAATTTTTGCCCTCTTTTTTTTTTTTTTTCCCAAAATTCAGTTCATTTGGGTGATGGAATTAGCAGAGCAACCTGCAAACTCTTGCTGTGGCATTAATGGATGGGGCAGTAAGGCGTGAGACACGGGTGAGCGAGCAGGGAGCAGGCTGTGTCCCCAGAGCAAACCCTTCTGCTCTCCCGGATCCAAGCCCCCGGGGGTGTCTGGGGGAGCTGCCAGCAACCGCAGCCTCCCCCGCACACAAACTCCTCCACACTGCTGCTTTGGGAGGGCGGAAGAGGGAAACGAGCTACAGGAATCCCTAGAATTAAACCCTTGCTCAGTGTAGGGTTATTTTTAATCCAGGTGAGGTTCTCGCTCAACTGGCTTTTGTACCAGCGAGGAAGGGTGAGCTGGGAGCCAGAACCCAGATGTATAAGCTACTGGGGGAAACATAGAATCACGGAATAGTGTGGGTTGGAAGGGACCTTTAAGGATCATCCTGTTCCACACCCCTGCCATGAGCAGGATCATCACCCACCAGAGCAGCTTGCTCAAAGCCCCATCCAACCCGGCCCTTGAACACCTCCAGGGATGGGGCAGCCACAGCTTTTCTAGGCAACTTGTTCCAGTGCCTCACCACCCTCACAGCAAAGAATTTCTTCCTGATATCTAACCTAAATCTCCCCTCTTTCAGTGGACCCCCATTACCCCTCCTCCTATGGCTCCACTCCCTGCTCAGGAGTCCCTCCCCATCTTTCCTGTAGACTAGATCTTTACAGACTAGAAGGGGCTCTAAGGTCTCCCTAGAGTCTTCTCTTCTCCAGGCTGAACACCCCCAACTCTCTCAGCCTGTCCTCACAGCAGAGGGGCTCCAGCCCTTATGGCGTCTTTGTAGCCATCCTCATCCTTAGCAAGGCTAAGGGGGGGCTGGAGCAAAGCCCCGACCTTCTAACCCCCCATCCTTGGCTTTCCAAGAGCTGGAGGGTGTTATGCAGCAGCGTTTGGCACGCAGCCCTACGCAGGCTTGAGCAACTGGGAGACAACATTCCCCAAGGGAACGAGGAGCTTTAACTTTTGTAGCACAGCAAGCATGCAAACACGGGATCTTGAGGGAATAAGACAGATAAGTTATGTCATTTCAACACTGTTCTTGGAGGGAAGTCAAAAAAGCAAAAGAAAACAAAACAGAGCACCCCCTGGGATCCATAAAGAGGAAACTAAAAATATGATAAATGGGCTGGATCATTATTTTCTGAAGATGACATACTGCAGCTCATGTTATATATCTAGATTCCTATTGTCACGAAGGATAAAAACTTTGGCATGAAGTAAAGGAGAAGAATTAAATTTCTGCCATTCCACAAACTAGTAAATACTGGTAAAGACCCATCCATCTCCTTAAAACTCAAGCCCAAAATTCCTGTCCTGCAGGAGAGGAGGAGGAGAGCACCAGGTTTCCTTGCCAACAGCAGGCAAAGGGTTAAGCAAAGGTGCAATTTATCGCATTAGTTTAAGCATTAGAAGACACCGAGAGAATTACAAGTTCAGAAAATAGCTGTGATGTGTGTAAAGATAATCGTAAATCCGAGGGAAATAATACGTGCTGATAAATGCTGAGGAGATTATGCTGAAACAGCTCCTGGGTTTATAACCAAGCAACAGGAGCAGCTGGGGACCCCACAGCAGCAGGTTACCTCCTCCAGCATGGGACATCTGGGCCTGAGTTGTGATTTACCCACAGAAAGGACTCCCAAAGGAATCTGGGGATGAAGCAGAAGAGTGGAAAGACAAGTAATATTAAAAATTAATTCAGAGAAGGCAGAAATGTGGGATCCTTTGTGCAGTTTTAAAGGCACGACAGCGTAACAAGAACATCTGACAGGGATGGGAAAACCCTCTTGAAAAGTTGCTTGGCACCAGGCATGAAATCTTCAGTTTCAGATATTGGGGAGGAACGTATACATTAGCACATTGTGACAACATTCAACTACCCTCCTGGCTTTCCCAGAAAATAGGGGTCATGGAGACAGGCTGTACTCGAAGCAGGGGAATTTTTCCTCATTTTCTTCCTGACTCTGCTAAGTCATCTTGTAGCAAAGCCTCTCTTAGTATGACTGCTGTTCTTTTAACTCTTGGCACCCTGAAAGGGGACTGGGAAGACTACAAATTTATGGGCTTTTTTGGTCCTTAAGGCTTAAAACCCATTCCTGCACTTTCACTTCCCAACTCCAGGAAGAGCTGTCAGAATGCTCGATGGCAGCCGGCTGGTCCCCTGCCTCGTCCTGCCCTGGATCCAGGCAGCACAGATTTCTCAGAGGCTTTTGAGGGATCTGCTGAACAGACAGGAAAAAGTAACCTCTTAAAACCTGAGCTTTTAGTATCACTGAGTGGTAAAACACACTCAGGAGTTATGGTTATGTTGGCAAAACACCACATTGAGCAGAGGTTAAAAGCACACAGCTTTGGTGCTCAGCCTGAGGGTTTGTAGTTCATCATGAAAATTTCTGTTCAGGCTGGTTTCGGGTTGTTTTTTTTTTTTCCCCCCTAATTTAAACAGGTCTGGGTAAAGGATCCCCTAGGGAAACCAGCACGCTGCCAGGTGTGATATGAGTAGTTTGACGTGCAGTCCAATGGTAGCTGCACACCACGCAGGACACAGGGTTGCTGCTGCCCCAAACTTCAATAGATCTCCTCCGACAGCACAGACAGACACGTGGCACACGTGTGCATGTGTGTGTATGTGTGTGCAGATGCACAGGCGGGTCCAGAGGAGCTCAGACTTAAGCACCACCATCACCAAAGGAAGCTCCACTCCTCACCCAGCCGGGAAGGAATAAGCCCACACAATCAGCTTTTCCCCCCCAACTCTGGTGTTATGGAAACCTCACTTTGCCTGACCCATGAGTTTCAGAAAGACCCGTTTCATAAACAACACGCCTGGCTAAATAACCAGTCTTGGATTTCCCCAGGCACTACAGGAAGATGGGGATGCACAGAACACGTTCTTCTGACAGGGCTCCATAGGAAATTCCCCCCCGCAAATGTTTCCCCCGCCTTGCAAAGAACCCAGGATTTGACCCCCCGTGGTGGGAACAGCCCCCAGACCCATCAACAGGATCGGTACAACCTGCAGTTCCATCCTGCAGCCTTGCTGCACAAAACTTTCCCTTCTGCACGTTAAAGAAAATACCTCTTAAGTTACAAAATACCTTACAGCCTGTCCTTTGTCTCGGGGAGAAATGGAGTACCAGCAAACACAGGATAACCCCTAAAGTAAAAGTTTTTCAGCACAGTTTGGTAGAAGAGAGTAAGGGGAAATAAAAGATGACCAACTTCTTTTTAAAGTAGCTCCTAGTTTTCATCCTTCTCCTCCCATACATTTGAACCAGCCCTTATTCACCTCTGAATCCTAGGCTTTAGGAAGATACATATACTACACCAGGCCCCTTAGCAGGCTCCAAAAAGTCAAATTTAGTCCAGTAAAACTAAAAAAAAAAAAAACCAAACAAAACAACAACAACAAAACAACCCAATTTGAGACTTTGCATTGACTATAATACCTAGATAAATCCCTCTGCAACACCAACAAAAAAGAAAGGCAAAATAAGATGTGTATAAAGTTATCCAATATAAAGCACTTCCCCTCCATCCCTTCATCTCACAGTGAAAACACAGCCCCTATTCACACTGCAGAGCTTTTCAGATGAAGCAAACACTGCTATATCCATCCCTCATTGGAAAAACACGGACCTGCCGTTTTCATGGGGGTTCATTTCCAACACTATGGCCCCATCCTGTCTTGGAAGTAATTACTTTTCTTAATTATACCTATAAAATAAAGACTTGCTCCTTACATAATTTAAAAGGGCACAATTGATAGATATCTATTTCTGGACAGTGATCTCACTTTGTTTATGTAGGAAAATTTCCAGAGGGTTCCAAAGACAGAAAAAAAAAAAAAAAATAATAACGGTACCCACCTCCTCCCCCTAAATTATTCCCAGACTTCTCCAGTCTGAATGTATTTATTTGCAATAATGATTGCGGCTTTATGTGAGCAGATGGGCAGTCCCTGAGAGGATGATTTGTTTCCCCTCTTTTCTTACTTCATGATGTATTTTATGATTTCAGCAGGTCAGTGGCTGCCATGTGTTTCTTTCTAATCTGCGAGCGCTTTTCGTTTGCCTCATTCTTGGCAGCCGTCGTATTTACCAAAGAGATCAGACACGGACAGATGATGGCAGAGATCCAGGCTCCTTGAGAGTTCAGCGCTGGGATGTTGGTAGCAAATAAAGATATATGGATTGCTGTTGTTGGTTCAAACTTACAGGGGCTTTTTCCCTCGTTATAGTTCAGTTTGTGTGCGCACATATATGTATGTATATGTGTGTGTGAGCGCTCGCACACATGTGTTTCTAAATTTCTCTTTGTAATACCCTCAACCAGATAGAATACAGATGAGCTGTTCTACAAAGAACAATAGATGTCAACTAGATTACTACACCCTCCTTTTTCTTCTTTTTTTTTTCTTCCTTTCCCCCCCCTCTTTTTTTTATAGGCCTGGTTTGTTATAAATCCTCCATGCCCATTAACCTCTGAACTGCACTGATGATATCTCTTCCAAGCTAAATTGCCTGTATTTCCAGACATTTGTTTGTTCACTTAGAGGTCTGTTGGCAGCAGGAGGGGGAGAACAGCCCATTGCTGACTAGGACTCATGGATTATAAATGAAAATTCTTTCTCTCTTTGTAAGATGATGCTTTGAGACCTGTAGCAAAGGGACAGCTTTAGTTTATATGCTCACAGGTGGAGGCCAACAGTAGAAAGTTAATCACGCTGACACCAAAAATATCCCAGCAGCATAGTGGGAGTACTGGATTCATCCCTATAGCTGCATCCTACCCAGCAAACCTGCTGTGCCAATGCATGAGCTGACCTGCTGTCACCATGCCCTGGCTGCAACTAGTCATGAGGGGATGACACACTGCCCCATGGACCCAGGGGTGGCAACACAGCCCCTGGAATAGATCAAACCCAGGACAGGCTCCTGTCCCAGGGGCACCACCAGGGATGGGGCTGGCCCTGCACAACCAGTGATGGGAAAACTATAGGTCAGGGCTCTTCTCCCAGGACTTTTGCTCTCGTTATCACCCAGGAGGGACCAGCTGGCTCATCCCTTGGGGATGCAAAGCTGACTGCAAAAATGCAGCACACAGCATTGCCACCCTCTGCCCCTGCCCAGGACCCCACCTCTGGGCACAGGCTGCTACCAGCTCCTGGAGCACCTCTGTTCCAGCTTCCCATGCCTCATGAGGCTTCATCAAATCCTCTGATCACACAGTAGCTTTTTTCTTCTACCAGGAGAAATAATGGTTTGAAAGCTGTAGGGCTGGTCGGTTGGGTTTTTTCTAAAAAAGAACTTAATAAAATGCACAACAGGAGCACAGATTTGAGAAGCAACATTAGATGTAAATTCACTTTTGATTCCCTACAAGCTAAGTATGTCGCTGCTGAGGCTGTCTCTGAACCACAGGCTTGGTGCAAGCCATGGGCTTTGTCTTTTTGGGCAGCTTTGCACAGAGTTAGGCCACCAAACTCCTGAAGATAAAACCCCTGTAGATGTCAGTAGCTCATAAATGGCCTCCTCAACATGATCTATCATGCAGTTCCTTAGTAAACATGGCCTTAACACTTCCAGGAGGCATTTTAGCTCATTGGAGAGATGCTAAACAGTATTTCCAGTATCCTGACTTTAAAATAAAACCTTGGAAGCAGCAAGTGTGCTGGCATTTCCAATGCAGACCTCCTGCCTTTGAAACTGTTATTATGTATTTAAACTTATGGTTCCAAAATAACATTTTACTTCTATACATCATTGCACTCATTTAACTAGGGGCTCTATCTGATAAGTTTTGGAGCCAGTTCCTCAGTCTTTCCCTCTACCATGGGTATGGGTCTTCAAATGCTGCAGGTAGTGGGAACAGGAGGTGTTCATTCCCCCAGACACTCCAGCAAGCTGCATCCCCCCTCCCACCCCCCAGGCTTTATACTGTGGACATCCTCCACCAGCCACTGGTAGCTTATGGAGACCCTCCCCAGCTTTCCATCCCTGCCTCCTTGTTCACTCTCTTCCCTGGAACAGGTCTGAAAAGCCTTCCGCATGAGCTACTCATGAATAACTTGGGAATGTTGCTGCCTAGGCTTGGTGTGACTCGTATCAGGGGCTTCCCAGCTAATTTCCATGTCCCAGTTATAGTTCATAGCTTGTCTGAAGCAGCCAGTGGGCCAAGGCCAAGAGCTGCAATGAAGAGTATGGGTTACATGCACCCCACAAATGTACGTACAATGGCATACCTGCTTTTCAGTGCTGCTGCAGCAGTAACACGCACAAATATCTTGCCAGCAAGGAATTCAATACTCTGGGGTGGTGTTTTTTGGTTTGGTTTTGGTTTTTTTTTTTTACATATCAGAGGGCAGAAAGCTCTAACAATCCATGGGTTTTCACATCATTCATATTTTTCCTGCTCTGCCAGTAACAACTCCTGATTTCCATGGCAACCCTTACATTCTTCAGTATGTGGTACTTTTTGCTTATGTGGAGCACTATTCCCACACACCGGGACAACCAAGCTCCCCAAACAGCCAACAGAAAGCTCCCAACACAAACACTTCACCATCTCCATCCTGCTGTCCTGACCGTGCATCTGCACATCTCCCCGTGCCTGGGAGAGAACAGTATCACCAGGATGTACACTACTGTCTGTTCCCCATCCAAGAGCTCATTTTAAACTTGGCCGTGGTTTCTATTTTAATCCCACACACACATTTTTGGAAACGCTTACTAAACTATTAACACATTTATATGAAGGGAAAGATGGTGATTAGCATTTCCCCCCCATCATTTCTTTTTGTGTCAATTTTTTGGCTCGCGCCCTGCAGCAGAACGTGGTTACAGCCATGCATACAATTCTAGAGGGTGTGAATTCCTTCACAGCATAAACTTGATTTACCTCTGCCTCGCTGCAATTTTCCTTCATTTCTATACACAGTATTTCACCAAGTCTCCCATCCTTGTAATAAGATGAGCATCACGAGCTTTACCCAAAGAACACTGAAGCCAACATGAGAAATTCTTCAGAGTTCAGTGTGGTTGTTTTTAAACAAGCCTGTGCTAATGGTTCCTTAAAACAGTTGATTTGCTTGGCCTTGCCCTTATGCATCTCCTTTCTACACCTATTGTGATGTTTTCAAAAGTAAGAATAATTTCCAATGTAAATTAGCAATTAGTACATTTATTTATTTTACTGTAATTGACACTACAGCATGAGCAGTCTCTGGTGGCCAAGGTGCAGAGTAAATAAAATCCACTTGAACTGTCTTAAATTTCTCCCATATGATGGGCCAGAGGAAAATCAAGGCTGCTGTGGGATCTCTGACCACAAGAGAGATGTAACCACCAGTGCTGCAAAATGAGAGCAGAGCAGAGGGCTGGAGAATGGTGCTACAAAGTGCTGCAGCTCAGAGCTGGGGAGGTAACGAGCCACAGCGAGCTCCAGCAGAGCCTCCTTCCTGGGTAGAAAGTCCTCCTGACTTAATTTCCAGTTGCAATTTTTTCGCTACATTCAAATCTCATTTGACACTTACTCAAGAAGCAGCTGTATTCATTGTGGAGATGGTACCCATGACTAAGGGATCACAGGTATGGATGGGGTACTACATCAGAAGACTACAGAGCAGGGTATAACATGAGATTCTGCCCAAAACCGAGAGTACTGGTGTTTCTTTGGAGAAAGATGACTGAACATATCCTAGATCTACACTGGCTTGGCTGAGGGAGCCAAATTTATCACTTATAAACTTAGAAGAATTAAGTTATGCAGCTCACAGGTAGGGTTTGACTTTCTTTTGATTTTACAGGCACTTAAGTTTTCCCTAGTAGAGGCACAGGCTGTTTGACACTGGATTCCCAACAGCAGGCTTGTTTCACTTAGCTGCCTTTTGTGGGCTCCTTTAAAGTTCCCCCAGGTCCTGCTGTACATGGGGCTGGGACAACCTCATGCTTCTGGTTCCATGGCCAAAAGCTCAGCTTTTCTTAAACTTCCCACTTCCCACTTCCCAAAGTCCCAAGCCAGCTAGCAGAAAGAAGGAAGCCTCGAAGAAAAAAGCATCTACCCACATCTCTTGTTATTAGCACTTGCCTGAGATGTTGGGACACCCTAGTTTTTATGCTTGGCATAGGAAATAAATACCCTGAATTGCAAAACACATCTTCCAAGTAAATCACTAAGCTGGCAACAGTATAAGTGAGAGTACAGGCTGGTTTAACAGAGGTGAAGCAAACCAGGTGCACCCAGCCAAATTCCATGCTTAGCCAGATGGCAGGTAGCCAGATCTGAAGGTGTGAAGGTGCGGGGGCAGTCTGTCCATCTTGCATTTTCTGTTCAATGCAGCCAGACCCTCCTCCCCCAGGCAGTGCCCTCACAGCCTCCAGATATGAGTTTGCTCAGTTGCAAACCCATTCTCTCTCTCCTTGCTGTTGGATACAGCTCGTTGTGGATGGACAGAGCCCCTTCAAGACAAAAGCCAGAGGGCGCCAGGAGTTTTATCTGCAGGTGGTTTCCAGCAGAGACACGCCACAAAATTGCATTGCAGACATTTGTGTAAGACCAAACCCTAACATGGATGTTCCACCAGAATAGACCCTTACAATCCTGAGACATCTTTGTGTGCCAAATTTTCCCCCTGAATTTAGTGTGTATCAACAAGATCGGGGGAAGAGGTGTTTCCATATAAAACCTGCTTCCTTTGCTTTCTACTTGAAGGAAGCTAATGTCATCACTGCTGGGACAGCAGAGCCATTGGTACAGAGAGCTGAGCAGCGTAGCAGGGAGAAAGGGTACAGCTCTCCTTACGGGTCTGCACAGGGCAGCACAGAAAGCCAATATATTGATTAAAAACTCAAGGCCTTTCCCTCGACTCGCAGCAACTACAAGAATAAATGAAAACCAACTCATTCCCTAAAAAGCAGTTCTCACCATCACTCATTTTCTTCTGGCCCTGGAGGGCCTGGATTCCTACCTGCATCATTTGCAGAGCTATCCCCATACTTTTGCCTACTCCTTGAAGGCTGTTCCTTGACACTGGGTGAAATCTCAGACATGCCAGCAATCCTCAGAACTGGGCTCACAGGAAAGGACTATTTCAGAAGGTGAACTTCAAGGAAGAAGCACAGAGCTAAGGACCACACAAGAAACAATCCATTTCTGGAGGGACTGAGAGACAGCCCAGCCCCCAGCCAACACGCTGTAGGTCAGGTCTATTTAGATGAGAATCAGTAAGGTGGCCAGCAAACATTACTGCAGACACAGCTGACAAAACCTCGTTATAACACGTTTCCTGGACAGAAAGTAGACCCACAGGTTTACACTGGCGTTAAGACAAAGAAATGTGGGGTGAAGGGTCCATATGGCCTCTACACACACACCAGGCTCCAGAGCACAGGAAGAAATCTCACAAGGTGGAGAACAAAGACAGAGGTTGGACATTGGAGGTGGAAGTCCTCGGTGTGTTACCACCAGCTACAGGTGGTCACCACATGAGGAAGCAAAAATGGGGCCTGCCAGGGGGGCGATGACAGGTCTACAGTCTGAGCAATTTTCTCCAAGATGCACTCCTGCATCTGCTCTGGATTAACACTGTTTTACTTAAAATGAGCATTTTGGAGATTTAAGCAGGTAAGTGGCTGCACCCAAGCATTAAGGAGGAAACACTGGTAATCAGATTGGGGACATTTGACAGGTTGGGTGAAGTCAGTTCCATCACAGAAATAAAAACCAGAGCACATCATGGACTGCATCAGGGGACACGAAGAGCAGCAATGGCTCAGATCAGCAGTACAAGAGACAATCACTGCAACAAAATGCTGAGTAGTAAGGACTTGCAAGAGTTTTGAATAACTGGGATAAAGTGGATGAAAACTATTGGTCTGCTTCAGCTAGAAACTGCAAAACCCAGGGTTTATAGCTTGGAGGCAAGAAACCAGTGCAGATGACATGTTCTCTGTAGTTAAAATACTTTGACCAACTCAGCCTGGCAGGGGAGGGATTGTGAGCTGGCATACTCAGACCTTGCTTACCTCAATGTTCTGCAATATCTGAGTTTATTTTTAAAGCTCTATTAAAATAAAAAATCCCAAAGCCTAAATTAATAACTAATAACTACATCATTCAGACTCACAAAATATTCAAGTACAACCAATAACCCTGCAGATGAATGAACTAGATTCAGGTACAGGAAAGAACAGCTTCAAAGGCCAAGTTGTAAGGTATATGAAAACACCTAATAAATATGACAAAAACACCATTAGAGCAAGAAGAGCCAACCTGACCTTGAGGCCAAGGAAGCAGGAGGAAGGTACTCACATGGCTGAGGGAAAGGGGATGTAAAAACAGGTGAGGAGTTTCTTGAAGGCCAGTGTTGAACAACAACTGAGGAAACCAGGGCAGTGCAGCAGCACAGCTCCTCCTCCAATACTAGAGTAGGTTTGATGCTCTAGAAGTACCCAGTCACAAACCATTACTTTTGTCGGCCTCCATACCAGTGGGAGACATGGGTTAAGTCTAAACCTTTTGTTCAAGACAGAACTTTAGCCTTGTGAAACTCAACACAAGGGGATGGTTCTGGGCGCACAGAAAGAGTCATGACAGCTTTCAGCTCCTACTCACCCACAGCAGCAACATGCCCTCCAAAATCTAGCTTATCCACCTGCAGCACCTGCCGTGCACTTAACATGGAAGGACGACTCTAGGGACCAGGCTGGATGAGGCTTTGGTCAACCTGGTCTAGTGGGAGGTGTCCCTGCCCATGGCAGAGGAATTGGAACTTGATGATCTTTAAGGTCCCTTCCAACTCTGACCATTCTACGATTTCATGACAGGGACATCACTATGACCAATCATTATGATCAATTGCCCACATTGGGTCTACAACATGGAGACACTGAACAGCACATGAAGGAGGTGGCCAGACATGGCACAGGGTGCTTATGGAGCAGCAGGTCTTTGTGGCTTCTCTACTTCCCATACCCTAAGGCCACCTGAGCACAAATAAGAGGCAAAGTACCACTTGTACCACTTAATAGCAGATCACTGCTGATAGCAGCAGGGGCCATGCCAGGCTCTCCAACCAACCACCATGGTGTGAGTATCATCAAGTACATCAGGTTTGGCAGCCTGTGCTGTGTAGGAGTTCAGATTTTCAGTTCTTAACTGCACCCTTCAAAACTCTACAAGCATTGTAGAGTCAGTAACTGTCAGCAGACAGTGAGCAGTTCTCACATAGTCCCCTACTGTCACTCTTAATTTCTTCAGCCTGAACCACAGGATATGGGTGTCAGTCCCAACCTGTTCTTTATTAGAGGCCAGAGCATAGGGATTTTGCATACATGTCCTAGTTCATGTTTTCCTCTCATTTCTTTAAGAGACTTAATTCCTTTAGTGCTTGGATTCCGGGATTTTAATGGCTTTAGCTCTGTTTCCCCCTTTCCTGCTCTGCATCTAATACTTCAGCCCATAAATCTCTGCAAGCACACAGCACAACAACAGAGAAGTAAAGCTGTATAGCCATAAAACATGCTGGAAAGAACCAACAGAAACCCTACCCAATACAAGGATTATAACCAAGGGAAGAAGAGGCAGAGAAAGTCAGATTGAGTGTTGCTGTCAAAGTTTAAATAAGTCTCAGAAGAGGTGTTGTAGAATGGCTTAATTAAGCTACAGTTGATCATAATCAGTCATCTATCATTTTGCTGATGGGAAAGCTTCAGAAAAACAGATGAATACAGGACAGGCTAAATTCGGGGTTTTTTGCAAATATAGTGCTGTACTAATGGATGGATGTGCCCCCCCACCCCTCTTCCCATCTCCCACATCCCTGCACACCTCCCCTCTACAGAGCCACCCATTTGGAAGGGGTCTGATGGATCCATCTCCTTCCCCCAGCACGATATGCACGCAGGACCTCACATGACATCGCCTTCCACGTCTGTGCAACGATGACTACAATTAACATTAATAACTATTTCACTCCATAGATTTAGCCCTTTTCCTCTGGGTAATTATGGTCTTTCTTCCTCTCCCCAACACTCATTTCAAATCCTCATGGGTAATGTGCAGCCAGCTGATTTTACATTTATCTTGGTTCTATTTGTTTGACACATTTCAAGCAAGCTCTGGTGAAAAACATCACAAAGCTGAAAACTCCTGCTCGTTAATAACATTCACATCACCTCCTCCTTAGCTTCTTTAACATGCTGCTTTTATTTGCTCTAATTGCAGGTCTCAGCATGATTAATCACAACATTTTTGTGGGGAGTTGGGAAATTTTATATCCCTGTCCTCGTATGGATCTGATCACATTCATACTGAGAGTCCAGGCACATTTCCTGCAACCTTAATGCAAAAGCTTAGTGTCAAATGATCCTCCTTCTCCAGTCCACACTAATTACTGGTGTTGCTATATTCACCTGGGTCCCAAACATGGACTGAAGACTGAAGCTAGATAACATGGTTCCATCCTTAGAGATAAAGCTTTCTTACAAAGATTTATCTTCCTCTATGTAGGCTCTCCTTTTCTCAATTTCACTTCTGGACCTAGACCATCAGCCAGATAAAAGGTTAGTGGGGATGCTGGAAATTTAAAGAAAATTATACTGAGGAAGACCCTGAACCCAAGAGGCTGAGTCCTTTTGGAGAGAGACTGCAGAAATGGTAATAGGCACTATGGAAAGCAAGCTCAGAATTAGCCAATGCCAAGTTTTCCAAATGCAGAAAAATAGACATCACAGAAGAAGCCCCCTCAAAACCCAATTCAATTCTTGCAACAGTTAGAACTTAAAAATATTATTTTGTAGTGTTATTGCTGAAAAGTTCCTAAATCAGTAATCTTGGAATATAATCTTTTTCACATAGAAGATAGCAGCAAAGCTCCCATGGATTTTAAAGAAACATGAAGAGCATCAGTGTACGTTTCTGAAGCGTCATCTGGAGGTCACACATTAATATTTGAAGATGACACAACCTTGCTTCGCCCTGTACTGGTAGTAGCAGCACGACTGTAGTTAACTGCTCCAGTACAGGCTGAATCTCTCCCAGTTAAGTGACGATGCCACTTTTCACCTTCCAAACCCCACCATTTTCATCCCCAAGCCAGCTGAAGAAAGGGCCCAGGCTCTTTCCCAGGAGTGGACTTTCTTCTCCCACTGATGCAGACTGTCAGCCCCTATTAAAACTACACAGACACCAACAAGCATCTCCTACCCGCTGCTCTCCCAGGCTGCATGTTCTCCACATCATTTACTTTACAAAGCCCTTTAATTAAATGGTAAAGGCTCACTGATTATCACCTACTCAGAAAAACACCATTTGAAATAAGGGAATTAACTGCAGGCTGCTACTTGGTAGACCCAGAATTTTATCTCTTCCTTGATGATCTCCTACAAGTGCTATTCCCCTTTTGGTGCTTCAACAGATGTTACTGCTTTTACACTAAAGGGTTGAGAAAGCAAACATCTAAACATGGCATTCAGCAGCATGTGGGAAGGGGGAAGGAGCCCTTTGGCAGGAGGAAGGAGATGAAACCATGTTGCTGAGCCTGACAGTGACTGCATGCATGGAGGGGCGGCTAGTGCAGCACAGAGAATTATTGTGATGCTGGCCAGTGCTTCTCCTCACCAGGGCCCTCAGGACACAAGGGGACAGTCTTTTTCCAGTGGTGCCCAGGCACAAATTTAAACATGGGAACTTCCATCTAAACACGAGGAGGAATTTCTTTGCTTTGAGGGTGGCAGAGCCCTAGAACAGGCTGCCCAGAGAGGGTGTGGAGTCTCCTCCTTTGGAGACATTGAAAACCCACCTGGATGCATTCCTCTCCGACCTGCTCTGCGTGACCCTCCTCTGGCAGGGGGTTGGACAAGATGACCTCTGCAGGTCCCTTGCAACCCCATCTCATCCTGTGATGCCTCAGTGGCACGCAAGGGTCTGTAACTGGGCACCAAATCTGCATTTGATGCTGATCCCAGCACTGCAGAGATGGGCACCGTGCAGAAAGGCAGTCCCACCTTCCCATGCCAGCACGCATGAAGCTGTCTGGCAGCTCACTATAAATCACCCCTGCTCTGGCCAGCAATAGCTGATGGGGTGATACCTGCACAACCACATAGGCAGGAGGTGACAATAACAGCATGTAACACTCCTAAAAACCTCTGCCTAAAAATCTCTGGTTGTTTACTGAGAATTTCTCACACACGCACATCTGCAACTCTTCGTAGCCCTGACAACAGGCTGCACGTGGAACGGTATCTCTGGGTTTAAGGTATTCACCCACTGACAGACCCCCCCACCCCAAAATAAAATGGAAATATAGGCACTGGAAAGCCCTGCAGAGCACAGGAAAGCCCTGCCAAAACCAACACCTCACAATTTCTCACTTATCTCAGCTGGTCTCCACGCCAATGCCTTTTCCAGGTGCCCAGCTCCCAAACTCCCCCCACCGATGCTCGAGCAAGATTCGTCTGTAACAGCCCTGAAAAAGCACCACTGCTCTGCAACCACACCATTTTGTGCTTGCATTCTTTACCCAAAAAAGGCTTTCTTCCACTCTATATTTTTTTAAAAACCCACCACTTAAGTCACTGGTGATATTCTAAACAAATGTTAAATTGCATTTGTATAGGTATGTATTGCAGTGCTCTTGACCGCTATAGAGAAATGCAGAATCTGTAGGAAGAGCCGGTGTCATTTCTACCACAGTAAGTTCAAAATAACTACAAATAAGAGTCAACACCTGTCTAGCTACCAGGAATAAAAGGATCTGTAACTTAACCTCTTTAGCCCATGATTTATTATCTAACCATACTCTTTCTTCAGATTCCCCATTTAGATTTGCCAGGTACAAGGGATGGCATGAGCCTTGCTCCTTCCATGGGCACAGGGCAGTCAGGAGGGGTTAATGGAAGTTTTCATATTCCCACAGAGTAGCTGCAGGTTGGTGTCAGCACAAGCTTGTCTCAGGCACACCATCCCCATCACTCATGGCACAAAACACACTCAGAGTGAAGGCTGTGAGATTTTTTTTTCCCCTGCTGTATGTGATGCAACACACGGTCCAAAAAAAAAAAAATTCTATCAAAGTACATGCCTCAGCAGCCCATTTCAGCTTTTCATGTTGCTTAATATAGACTTCTGAGGAGTCTCTTCAGTTCAGACACGGCTAACTTGAGAGCACAGCGTGAACATTAAACACAGACAGCTTTGAATCACAGCGGTAGGCACAGCAAAGCGGCAGAGCCCGGACCAGCGTAGGTCCCCATCGAGCTGGAGAGCTCTGCCAGGCAAGTCCCTTGTCGGCCACCCCCTCCATCCCCAGAGGGCTCCTTCCCCTGCAAGGGGCAGGAAAACACTTGTAGGTACAAGAGGGGGAGGTACAGCCCTTACAGTGCACCGATGGTAGATTTGGTAACAGGTGAAGGCACTGCACACTGCTCTTCATATGGCCAAAACACATCCTCCTAACGAGGCACCAGGAACCATCCTGCTCTGGATAAACACCAGGGCCAGCACAGATGTAGATTACAGAGAGGATATCCTCATGGATGACAGCACAGACCACACAACAAATTTAGCCTTCTTTCCTTCAGCTCAGCATAAAAAGAACCCAAACAAAGCACCCCACGCATCCTTCCTCCACACCAGCGTCCAGCCCACGGGGCTTCTGGCAGATTTGGGATGAAAAAGTACATGAGCAGCATCCGTGTTTCTCACCGACAGAGCTGCACACCTCATCCAGGCTGACACCAGCATTGGACATGGCCACCCATGAGCAGAAAGGATGCTGAGCAAGGCGGGGGAACAAAGACAGCAGGTACATCAGACCCTCTTGGCACAATCAGAGTGGAAACAGGCTGTCGCTGTCTGTCCTGACACACTACAAGGATTCTTGGGTTTTTGTGAAATATAGGAATGCAGGTTGTGGTTGTCACCAGTAGAGAGATGAGAAGAAACTCCCGGGATAAAAAGGATGCAAAAACACTGGCAGTTTACACCAGTTTGGCCCAGCATTTTAGTTGGAGCCCCACAGGAGCTCGTATTGTTTGCTCCCTCCTGGCAACCATCCATTCACCACCCCTGGCCAGCGGTGACTCACCTCCCCTGTTCTTCCCTTCCTGGGGAGCTCAAAGGAAGTTGCATCTTCTCGGGCAATTAGCACATCAAGCACTCATTTCTGTCCAGGCTTCTACTCTTATCAGTAGCTTGTTTTCTAAAAAAAAAAAAAAAAGTAAAGAAAAAAAGGAAAAAAAAAGGAAAAACACATCAGCAAGCTCCCATCTGGTTGTTCTCTGTTCTCCTTAAAATATTCAGCAGACATTGACATACTGTAGTACTTGCTGCATGAAACCTGCTGCGATTGGGGATAACTGGGACATTACAAAGGGCTATGAATCAACTCAACTGCGGAGGCTTCAAGTCCTTTTGCTAGGCAGAAGTGAAATATGCTCCCTTACAACCAAGTGACCATTTCAGTATTTTTTCCAGCTATCTCCAGAACATTTATTAGATTAGGAGGTTTTATTTATGGACTCTGAAACTTTGCAGTTTCCCAGCAAAGAGAGCGTTATCTGGTCAATGTTCCTTTCATTCTTTTGGACATTCGCATTTATTTATTTTGATTCAGTGCTGTACAGGTACCAAGTAATTACAATTTTAAATACATTTACAACACACACATCTTCAACATTTAAAATATCTTTCCTCTAATGGCCTCCCCCGAGCCAGAATATCTCTATTCCCAGGTGAAACCCAAGCATCCTAAAATCAAAACTGCTTACACATGACAGCTAACACTAAACTCTCAAAACTGCTTGTACAGCTCCATGCAAGTGTGCTCCCTAGTTTGGCACATATAGGGGAAAATCAGAGCTTGTTATAACTGATTTATTTAATATAAGGCTTCATAAATAGGGCCTGTTTCTCCAGGGCCTTACACTAGGATGTAAATAACATCCTGAATAAGCTCAACCCATTGAAAGCTGGCTTTGCCAGCAGGGAAAATTCACCTGCTTGTCTGCATCTGCCCATGGACAAGGTTAAAGCCTTGTCTGTGTGCCTACAAGTGATTTGAATTTAGGACTGAAAGCAGGAAATTTTCTGCCTATACCCAAGCCTTCAAATTTGCATTCAAGTTTTAGATTAAACGATCTGTTTAACGCTGATGTAAACCAAAACCCAAGCTGCAGGCTAAGGCTCTGAACCGTACCGCAGGACCAGCAAACAGAGAGCCCACTGTGCTTCTGCCAGAAACAAAATGAGCACAGAGCAAGTTTCCACTGGAAACCAGGCGTGAAGAGTGGCTCCACCCCAAAATACCAGATTTCAGCATTTGCTGGACTCAGCGTAATGTAACTCTGAGCATCAGTCCCCAGACCTTCAGTGCACAGTAGTGGCTTTGCTTTGAAGAGGTGTGATGGGTGCAAGTGCACACCTACATCCCACGTTCATATTTTCTTCACTGTCACATGAACTGTGCCTCTTGTAAGATATAGTTGAAGTTTCATGGTATTTTTAATGCCTCTCTCAATCAGAAAAGGTCTGGAACCAAGTAAAAGACGAGTAAAGGCAACAGACATGACGTGGGTTTTGCAAGTTTTGGTGGAATACGGGTGTAAGCTCTAGTGATCCTTGAAATCAAAGTTGGTTTAATTGATTAATGCAACCAATGGATTTGGAGCTGCTCTGTAAAACAGTTGGAAACCCGATATATCAGGCTGGTTTGGAGGGGGTTTTCCCCAGCACGACTACCCCTGGTTTAACAAGCAGCCATTTGGAGAAACAAGCAGAAAAAGACAGAAACAGGATGAACATTTTCCCCTTCCCCCAGACCTGGACAACAGGGGAAAGGCAACACAGGGACAAGGATTTCCAGGAGACTGG
Source organism: Scolopax mira (assembly GCA_004320125.1). Lineage (NCBI taxonomy): Eukaryota > Metazoa > Chordata > Aves > Charadriiformes > Scolopacidae > Scolopax > Scolopax mira. Next base: position 62,774 of record BJBW01003376.1, read on the forward strand.
GATGTGCCCACATTCACTAGCAACATGTGCTGGGAAGGCACTGGAGTGCAGGAGGGCTCCCATGGGATAAGCCACAGAAGGGACACCCCAGGAGATCACACTTAAGGATGGCAACAGGAGCTAAGGCTGCAACAGGGCTGTTAGCATAAGGCAGAGGCTGCTAAGCCATATTATCTACCAAGAACGCCACCTGGAAAACCACTAAGAAAATTCAGGCTATTCCCTAGTGGGGGAATTAGAGCTAATCACTGAAAGGATGCCTTCTCTGCCTGTTTCAGGCTGTGAATGCAGGTAGAAGCTGCTCATTGGAAGGTTTACATTTAGCCATTCTCTGACGAGAAGCTGCAGTTGCTCTAATTTCTGTGTTAATGACACCAAGCATCACCCAGCTGCAGGAGGAGCTGCCACCCTGACAGCAGCCAGCAACACCACAGGCACTGAGGTCACACAAACGAACCACAAGCAAAGGGGACACTAAAGGAGCCGAGTGTTACAGCAGAGACACCTTAAACCCGAGTGCCTGGGAACCACCATCCTGCTTCACAGACAGAACACATCTCCCCCTTTTCAGGCTTTCTGCAAGAGCTCATCCCAACTCCTCCAGCACACCAGGCAGGCAGCAGGGCACTATCATCCCTTAGCTGCGATGATACCAGCTCTGCCTTTGTGGACTCCAAATGCAGCTTTTGAAGCCAGCAAGGAAGGAAAACCTGAAAATACCATCCTGGCTGCTGTTCTACAACTATCCTTTTTTCCCCGGCTTATCTCATTTTGCATACGTAAAGAACTACAGGCAAAACATCTCTGAAAGCAAACAGGCACAGAAATAGTCTATCTCCTCAAGCTTGGCAGCCAGTACAGGCAGTTTGGATTCATAGAATGATATGGGGTTGGAAGGGACCTCTGGAGATCATCTAGTCCAATTCCCCCACCAGAGCGGGTCTACCCAGAGCACGTTGCACAGGAACTTGTCCAGGTGGGTTTGGAATGTCTCCAGAGGAGACTCCACCACCTCTCTGGGCAGCCTGTTCCAGTGCTCCACCACTTACACAGTAAAGAGGTTCCTCCTTATGTTTAGGTGGAACTTCTTATACTCAAGTTTGTGCCCATTTCCTCTTGTCCTGTCCGTGGGCACCACTGAGAAAAGACCAGCCCTATCCTCCTGACACCCTCCCTTTAAGTATTTGTAAGCATTCATTCATTTGTAATTATTCAGTCAGCAGCAAGTTTTTAATCTGTGCAAAACCTCAAGCAAGGGGACTGGGGACCACTTTTGGCACCAAGGATGAGAAAGACCTGCAGAGAAGCTTTAGCTCTGCCAATATCGGTGATGGGTGCACAGACCAAGTCCAGTCTAGGAAAGCACTGCTGGTGATCATTAAGCATCTCCTGAGCAGGAACCTTGCCACCATCTTTCTGACAAAACCACAGAACAGGCATAAAATCCTTTGCTTGGATAAGAAGAAGAAGAAATCCCTCCAATACAAACACTAAGCATCTGCTTTTGAGACCATTTAAAAGAGGAGTAGCTTTTATAACATAAATAGCTAGGCTTTAGATGAAGAGCTGTGTATGGAAGGATGGGACTGAGGATGTCGGAGATGCAGGTGGCGAAGGAGAGTGCCTGGAAATGAGCTGTTCTCCATGTTCAACGTTTCTCCAATCATTTTCATATTAGCATATCTCTAAGTGCATATAATTTTCACATCAAAGTGTAATTTTTTAGGTATTTAAAAAAAAAACTCAACAAAAAAATCCCCTAGAATTGGAGAGCAATTTCTTTGCTGAAGTCTTTCAAGCAGCTCCTCTCTATGGCATGACAGAAAAATTACAGAGGAGACAAGCACTTAGAAAACTCTTTCCTGGAATTCAGATTATTCTTCATGTATACAGTAAAAAAAGGTTCAGCTGAACTGCAACAGAAAATGTAAAGAAGCACCAACTTCCCCGGCATCTTAACTTGAGAGCAACCTGCACCCTCTTAGTGCTTAGTGGCCAAAGTCATCAGCATTTAGGAGCTGATGGGAGAGGAGGGAAAACTGGAGACAAGTCTTGTCTCCCACCAGTCCTTCCCAGTTGGGGTGGTCCCTCGCAACAGCCGGCAGCACCTCTCTGCCTTCCCTTCTAAGAAGAGCTCATCCTCCCCTCTACTTTCTCTAACGCCTTTTTACTCCTCTGGGTCTGGACAAGAGCAGCATCCTCTCACCCCACACAGCCCAGGCAAGTTGGGGGCACTTCTTTCCAGCCCTAACCAGGTCCTTGCAGGGACCTATTTGCTCCCCTGCCACTCTGGCACTCCGTTCCAGCAATCTCAGGAACCAAGCTTGGGCAGGAGCTCTCCTTTAATGAGATTTTATTAAAAGGCTCTATTACAAATAGCCACTTAAGCAAGTGAACCTTTGGAGCCTTTAGTCCATGATGTCAGTACTGTGGCTGGATGTTTCCCAGGAGTATTAAACCTGATGTTAATATAGGGCTGTTCTATATGACAGCTATAAAACTGCTTAAGCATACCAGGCAGGAGGCCAGCAGGGCTTTTTGTTGCCTATCAGGTCTTGGCTAAAGGTCTCCAGCAACAAGGCAGCAGGAAGCGGGGCTTGAAGGCAGGGATTCAGCTCCCCCTCACAAGGCTGGAAAATCCCCCCAAGGCTGGAAAAATCCACATAGCAAAGCCTCTGTATCCACGTCTCCTTTGCTTGGTGAAACCACCCATCCCTGTGCCCAGCATGTGGGGCTATGGATGGAGCAAGGAGACCCCCAAAACATCACCACCCCACCTCTCCCTCCACATGCTGACCGCGGGTGGTGGCTATAGGAATAGCCAACATTTATCCTAAGTTGAGTTGGTTTATTGACACATCCAGTAGCGCTATTTATACAGGCCTGGCTTCTCGGTCTGCCCTCCCCTGCTTTCGGGGCAGGGGATCTGCCTGTTTGCCCTCTGGGCACACGCATCCCCAGGGCTCCACGTGTCCACCAGCAGCTGCCCGCCCACAGAGAACCCGCTTGTTTGCAAATCACACCCAAGATACCCCAGGAACGCACGCAGCGCTTGCCAAGGGTAACTGATATTAAAACTAGCAGTAAAACTGGTTTGACCCACCTGTCAGCTGGGGAACGATAAGCAAAGGGCACAATAATATGCATTAATCACATTATAATCTGCATCTTTCCACCAATAGGTGGCACCAGCAATTTTTGGATATGCTACAACATGGTACTTCTGTTCCCGTGCCACGAGGCATAGAGCCCACCAGAGTTGAAGGGAAAATGGATTGACCATCCAACACAATGGCAGCATCCAGCCCCTCTCTCTTTAGTTTGAGTTAAGGGGAGGTTCAAACTCCTGCAGGCCAATTCCACCCTCTCCAGAAAAACTTATTTTCTGGAGTAAATCTAACCTGAGCAAGTCTTTCAGGGAAAATTAATCCAGAAGCTACATACAAATAGAGCAGGAAAAAATAGTTTCAAATGGAAGAACAGACTGAAGCTTCCATAAAAGGCAAACAGCAAGTGTACAATTTAACACAGCAAAAGCAAAGCTTCTTGTAACTGAGCCTGGCCACTTGTGTGAAAATATCTAAGCGACAGTCTAACACAGCTTAAATATATGTGGTATGAACACATTACCTTGACTAGAGAGTCCTAGGGAAGAAAACTGCAACCCACATGTGTGCCTGAGACACACGTGCTCCATCTCCACACACAGTAAAGGAGAAACAACCTCAGCCAGGTCAAACCCAGCCTGTGGCCAGCACAGCTCCACAGGGAAAGGCCTCTGGAGCCGAGGGCGAGGCTGGAAATAGCCCTTCAAGCAAACTCCCATCAGCTGTCCCAGACCACTACAGGTGCATGGCATCTAACAGCTTCAGCTTACAACTCCACGCAGCTGAATTCAGACCGTTATAAATTATTAAAGAGTCTGCAGAACATTACACAGTTCATGTAGTTAATGATTATAGTTCAGCGTCTAGGTCAGATATAATTAGATGTTACATTAAAATAGCTTCACAGAGCCATTTATTCTGATTTAATTACTTAAAATGATAGTATAATGAGCAGTGCTTTCAAAGAAAAAAAGAAATCTTTTAATGAGCTCATTTTAAGTTAATATAAGGCAAATTAATCATTTAACAAAATGCGGTAAAAAGACAAGTTCATATTTTAAAATATGTTGTGCCTGTGTCCAAGAGGTGAGTTTATTGCCACCCTGGGAGAGACACATACACAAGTGGTTCTTGAAACAACACCACATCCCAAATACTGTACATCTGGAACATCTTTAAACCATGTTTTCTTCTTTCCCCAGATATACCTGTTACGTTAAAGCCCTTTGAAATACAACCTGAGCAGCAGATTTACGACCATCAAACTGTGTCTTTATTCCAATGTGAAACAGAGCAATAGCCGTGCAAAGCAGTTACCCAGAGTAGGTGAGCTCATGACGAAGGGTTAATCGTGGGCTGGTTCATTAATCATTCATTTGCTGGCTCGGAAAATTAGCTTTCACTTGTTTGTTTGCTCAAGAAGTGATAAGGCCATTCCCTGGATAGCTCATCTATTTTCTTCCCTTTGCATTGTTTTCGGGATTTTAATCCTTTCCAATTTTTGTAACCAGTCATTTTGGTCTTTTTAGCAGGAGCATTTCCAAGCAAGCAGCAATTATTGGAGTGAAAGCAAGGAACTCTCTCTGCAGGGAAGGTGGCAGGCTCTGGTTCATAACCCTGCCAGGAACTCCATCCCTCCTCTGGCACGGCAGCTTATGCAGCATCCAAGCAGAAGTGTCCTCCTCTCCAGAGCCCCCCTGTCTCTGCTGCAAACAGGACCCCCTGCACTCGCACGAGCATTTGAATAAACAGCTATATCAGGTTAAAAAGCGAGTCAAGACCAACTGAGTGGTTTGCAGGTTATCTCCCAGCCACCCCAACCACCACACACCCTCTTCCCACCTGAAACCACAGCTTCACTAAGGTAGAAGTGAAAAGCCTAGAGGCATTTGTGGAGGAGGTAAAGGGGGGGGGTCCTACCCTCAACCCTGATTTTTTTTCTCTGCATAAAGTATAAAGCAGCAACAACACAAACCCCTCTCGATAAAACGTTTGTAAACATTTCCACAGCGTGGCCTGCAAAATAGATGTTCTCCCCAGCTCAGGCATCCCACGGATACCCCGGTGGGGGAGTGGAGACTGTCTATCAGGCAGCAACTGCACCGCTCCCACTGGGAACATAAATAATTTGGGGCCATACATTTCTTTCTTAGCGTATCGTCTCTGTTCCCAATTAGGTGAAGCCAATGGCTTTCAGCTGCCGCTTCCTCAGCAGCCGGCGCGGGAGCCGGAGTGGGTGCTATGACAACACGGTGGGTGCCATCCATCTCGCAGGTGGCACTGGCAGCCGTCGGGTGCACCCACCCGTGACCTCCCCGTCCCCTCCCTCCCAATTACTGGGGATTAGGTAGACCGGGAATGGGATATCACTCTCCCTTGTCTTTTTTTTTTTTTTTTTTTTCCTTTTTTCTTCCTGTTTCCACAGCCCTACCCACTGAGCTTTACAAAAGCAGAGCCACCCTGGCCACTTGCCCACGTGTGCGTTCAGCGGCAGCGAACCGAAGCAGGATGCGTGCAGCCCAATGTGGCCCCAAACGCCACTGGCTGCTGCTTCCCCTTTTCTAGTTCAAAACCTGAATTTCAAAGAAAACTGCAACATCTCTGGGGCCGCAAGGCTGCGGCACGAGGCTCGTGTCACATAGTCATTAATAAAGCTTTCCAGACAGATCTGACTGGAGACATAATAGGCTTAAACAATTACACACACAAAAAAAAAAAAAAAACACCAACAACCCAACCAACATTTTCTGTGATGGAGTATTTTTCTTGTCCTATTCGCTGTAATTATTTTCTAAATGTAGATCATTTTATACGATGCAGGCAGCAGTGTTCCAGAGCTAATCAGGCCATATGTTTTCACATTTCGAAAAGAAAACTAATTAAAAAGAAATGAAAAAGGAAAAAGGAAAAATTAAAAAAGAAAAGAAAAAAGGGTTTGTAAGGAGGGTTGGTAGGTTTGGGTTGGAGAGGAGCGGTGAAGGAATCCTTCAGGAATGTATACATTCACTCCGCTCAGCTCTGCGTTTTGTTTTCAGAATTGTTTCTGGCAGAAACCTAAAGAAAAATATGAACCAGATGTACAAGGAAATAGTTTCTTCATCAGAAAGAGAAGAATAGCTCTCTGTCTGCCAAGAGATTTTTAGCCTTTACGGTTTACCAAGGTGATGTTCAAAATACTCTTCACTAATGGCTTCTCCTTCAGCCGTGCCGGGGACAGGCACCACAGGGAGAGCATCTCTGGGTGAGGGGATGCAGGAGGAGAGTGATTGCTGGGGGGGGAAGGTCTGTGATACCCGGGTGCCTTCAGGTCTGGAGTGAGCGATGGCACAGCCTGTCTGTGGGCAGAGAACCCTGCAGTCCCAGCAGTGCCGGGCGGGCAGCCAGGGCGCCGGGCAGGGTACCTGTCAGGGAGCTGCAGTGATTGCGTGAGGGTTTTTCCAACCACTCCCAAAGATTTCACGTGCCGGGAGCTCAATCCTGAGCCGTGGCCTCATGGTACTGGGTGCTGCAACACCACACAGCTTTCCCAAAGGAGACCCCACAGGTGTGATGGGCAGAGGGACCCCCAGCCCAGTGCCGCAGCGATGGGTCAGGGCAGGCAGCTCGGCAGGGGACTATGGCAAGCTCTCCCTTGCTTAGGGCAGCCAGGAGGGAAGCATGGAAGAGTAGCTTGGAAAGTCTCTTCTGAGAGCAGCCCTTAGTAGGCAGGAGGTGAGAAGAGCCCAGAAGCACCCTGTCCATTCTTCTGCAGGAGGGGTGGGTGTTAAACTGCTTTATCCTTCTTTGCCCCCTCTCTTTTGTTTGCCATGTAAAGAAAATGCCCTCCAACAAGAGGACATCTCCCTGGGCATCTGCACCACGCAGGGTGGGATCATGAACAGCACCTCTGCTGACAGAGATCTTCCTCTAGCTGTGCTGGAAGGCATGGGAAAGGTCCTAGAAATGGATCAGGAGCTTCATCACAGCATCTTACTGGAGGAGTGAGGAGGAGAGGAACTGGAGGCCAAGTGGTGGGGAGAAGAAATAAAATCAAATTATTCCCTCTGCTCCAAAATACTGACTTCTGACAAAACTAGCCACAGGCAAGAGGGCAGGTACCTCAGTGCTGAAGTGTCTCCATGCCTTATCTTGAGGCTGTGACTGTGCTTGGGGCCCTGGTCCCCTCCTGGGCTGGGTACTCTGTGTCCCTAGGGGACTGCGGGTGCCCACTGGGGGGACAGAGTCCCACTGCACCTGGTGACCTGCCTGTGGACACCCCATGGTCACACACTGTCACCCGTGGGTGTTGCAGCTTGTTCTCCAACCCAGCAGGGCTCTCGCGGGCATCCCCAGCACCGCCGGTGAGGTGAGTGGCTTGGGAGGGGAGTTCAAGTGGAAGTTAATTAGGCCGGGAAGAGAGCAAGAGAGAGCAACCGGGGAACTTTAATCTCATTAAATACACCTCGAGGCTTAAATAACCCTACCTGCTTATTAGTCATTTTGCCAAAAGGAGACTCTTCCTGACCTCACTCCAACCCCCCCTGCACCAGGGATGGGCTTCATCGGGGCTCCAGGCAGGTCAGAAACCCTTCTGATCCCTTCTACAGGCTGGATTTGAAAAGAAAAAATAAATGTCATGAGAACTAGGGATTTTTTATCCATTGGAACTGGGGTATTTTGGGGGGATCAGTTCTCATGAACTGGCTTTCTGATGAGGATCTCCAGCAGCAGGTGGTAGGTCTTCCATTTGTTGTCCACAGTCAATGATCTTCTGTCTCTCAACAGTTTTTAATTCCAGAAAAAAAAGTTTTCTAAGGTTTTGTAATTAAAGGTAAGGAAACCCAAGGCCTCACTACAGTAGTATTACTGGATCTTTGTTTTCTGGCCAGCTCTACTTAAAAACAAATGCTGCAAGCTCTGAAGTTGGCTCAGCAAATTGGCTTAGTCCTCACAGGCACAAGCTAATACAAAAAGCAAGAAGTTCAATTTTTTGCACAGAGAAAAGACAGTTTCATCTGTCTGGAAGCCAGCAGCACCAACCTCCCAGGTCCATCACAACTCCCCATAAATTTAAAAATCTCAGTTATATTTCACGAAGCATCCAAAGCAGCTGAGATTTCACATGGGACACCCAGAGGAGAAGTTTAACAGCACATGTTTCATGGTGATTGGCAAATTATCAGGTCATTGCTCCAACTTCCACAAACATCATCAGCCAACAGCAATAAAAATACAGGTTTTTGGTCTCAGGAGCCTTCAAACTATTTTCCAGAGTTCGACTTCATGACAAGATGCTCACTACAACACTACAGAAGCACTGAGCTGCTTAATTAGAATAACACAGATGCAGTTTCGTTTTTAAGTCAATCAGAACAATAAATATAGAACCACCAGATTTTTGCAAGAATTACTCCAATTTTTTGCTTGCTTTCTGTTTTAAATGCAATTTTCCTATTTTGTCGGTAAGTAACCCTGAAAAATCACATTTCTTCTTGAGTGGCATCGCTATAGATGGCCACTCTTCGATTTACCTGGGATTTGTCTTATTCAACTGTCTCAGCTGGAAAAAAACTCCAGCATACACATTTCTTTCAGCTCCTCCATCTGACAGGGGAGCCAGCATACCTACGAGGTGGATATCTCCAGCCTCAACATTTCCCTGACAACGATACCAAGAAAAAAACTCCAGGGGCTTTGTTAATAGAGAGGAACTTCAAACATCCTTTATTCCCAGATTTAAGCAGGCTGTAATCCTATAGGGTTGATTTTTCTTTCACTGGCGAGAACAGATACCAACGTGGTGTTTCCTCACTCACAACTGTTACTGATGCTTTTTTCTTTTCCTTGCTTGAAAAATTCCCAAGTTCCTCAGAATAACCAGGTGCCAAGCACTCCCACTCATTTCTCTCCCATCTTTGGGGATGCCACTGCCTGCACTGGGGGCAACGGGGCACAAGTCTGTCCTGTGCTCCCCAGGTGCTGGTCTGCACCCACCCAGCCAGGGACAGGCAGGGTTTTGCCCCAAAAGACACAACCAGGTGCAGCCCTAGAGGAGCCTCCAGATGCAGAGCATCCTCCTTTCCCTGCTCGGTGGTTTGTAGCCATCTCTCTGCCTGATGCTCTCCTGACCTTACCCAGGGCTCTGCTCCTGCCCTGCTGCCTGCTCTGCCTTGCCCTCCTGGGGCCCAGTGGCACCACCAAGGGGATAAAGAGTTGTGATCAGGCACTGCAATTCGCTGCTCCTGTGTGCTGGCAGAAAATTACCGCTCAGCCGGAGAGGAAAATAACATCTTATTTACTGCCTCTCCTGGGACTTGTCTGAGGTCTGAGCAAGCGCCGGCTCATGGGCTGCGGAGAGGTGCTGAAATGCAAAAACCCAGCTGTGAGCATCATCACACGCTCCTCACCTCCTCTTTTGCCAGAGCCCCACGCTGGTACCTGTACCAGCACCCACACCAGCACCGGTACCCACCCCAGCATCAGCTGTCCCTCCTGGCTGTCCCCAAGGCCATGCTGGCAGAGGATGGGGACCTCCCACCTCCGGCCACTACGTACAGAAGAAGGCAGCTTGCTGTGAGCAGCGAGTGACTGTCCCCGTGCTGGCAGCAGGCGTGGGGCTGGCTTAGCAAACAGGCTCAGGGACTTGGGGCTGGGGGGCAGGGGGGCAGAGGCAGGCAAAGCACACGCTTCTGCCCCACGGCACTGCTGAGAGCTGGGAGATTTCAAAGAAAAAAAAGGACCCTGCTGCCCTATTTCACTTTCCTGCTGAAAACATCTGGTCTGCTTGGCACCTATGCTGTGGCAAATATAGCAGAGCATCTTGCTCGTGGGCACGGTGCCACCGCGACAGATGGGTACGAGCACAGGCAGCCAAGAGACCTTGTATCAGCATCAAGTGTGTTTGCTAAGGGCAGGATTCGCAGCCAGAAATGTCAAAATGGCTGAGTTTCCATGCCTATAGATACCAGGGAGGTGAGACTGTGCTGAACCAGCTCTGGGCAGGATTAACTCTGAAGTGGGGCTAAAAAAGCTAATTTCTGCGGCTACAGAGCATAAGTTTCTGGTCACGTGAAGCTGGATTAGCTTCTGGCTCGGGGAGGTTCCTGCTGCCTTGTCCCGCTTCCAGGAGAGAGAGCCCACAGATCCTCCTAGAGCTGGTGAGACACCAGCAGGGCGAGACATCCAGAGCCCCACAGCTGGGAGGGACACGGGCAACAGATTTATCTTGTTGGGCTGAGAGACCTGCTCTCCCTTCACCCCAGACCAGCTCGACAGGCACGGGGAGGTGCCAGCACGTCTCTGCTGCACACCCTGGCAGCCCCAGGGCAGAGCAACGCCTGGCTTCAGCAGGACGGCTGCCTTCGTTTTCCATCAGAGAGAGGGCAAAGGACTAATTGCACTAATTAGTGTTGCCCTCATTTTGCAGTGATTTCAGCGGCTGGGCAGAGCACTGAGCCTCGTGGCAGGTTGGGAAGCGAGGAGGGAGCGGGGAGCTGCAGACGGGCAGCAGAAGAGGTGTGGATGTACCTGCTGTCACCTCAGGTGGTATGTGTCCTCAGGGCAGCCACTGGGACCTGGCCACCACAGTGCCAGCAGCAGAGGTGACAGGTGTGTGGCCAAGCACCCTCCATCCCCATGGCCGAGCACCCTCCATCCCTGCAGCTGTGCATCTCCATCCCCACAGCCAAGTATCCTCCATCCCTGCGGCCATGCATCCTCCTTCCCTGCGGCCATGCATCCTCCTTCCCTGCAGCCATGCATCCTCCGTCCCCGTGGCTATGCATCCTCCATCCTTCCCCAGCCAAACATCCTCCATCCCTGCAGCCATGCATTCTCTATCCCCACAGCCAAGCGTCCTCCACCCCTGTGGCCATGCATCCTCCATCCCCACAGCCGAGCATCCTCATGCCTGAGCACCCTCCATCCCCACAGCCACTGTTGCCCAAGGCTCCCCCCACAGCCGTGGGGGCTCAGCTGGGGGCACCCCACCAGCCACCATGCCCCATCCTCCACCGGCACCAGGGGAGAGAATGGAGCAGCACGGGGAGGAAGAAAGAGCGAGCAGCCCGTGCCACGCACCCCGCTGCGCACAGCCTGCCCTCCGCCGCCCGGCTCCTTGTCTCCGCCGGCTGTAATGAGCCCTCTCTGACAAGTGATTGACTCGGCCATTATGTTCCTGGGTGATCAGAGAAACAAACACACTCCATATAAAAATCTCGGCTTTCTAATCCCAAAGGCGCTTCCTGTGGGAAAACTTGGCCGGTTGCTCAGAGCGGGACGGAGCAGCATGGGACGAGCTATTCAGAGAGGCTGGGGAGAAACTAGGAGCAGGGCAGTGATGTTTTTTCTCCCCATGTTGTTACAGCCTGCTTTGCTCTTTCTTCAGCTGGTACTTTAAGAAAAAAGCAATACAGCTTACACCCTGAATAGGAAAGGAAGGAGAATTGGCAGGAACCAGCACGTCTGCACTTGTTTTAAATTTTTGTATTTATTAAAATACTCTGGAAGTCTCTTGCATTCCAGCAGCATTTGGAACAGCACTGAAATAAGTTACGTACTGGGAAATGCTCGATTTCCAAACTCATCTCCTGAAAGGATCAGCAAGGATGGGCACAGGAGTAAGTTATTTGTGCTTAACCCCATCTGCGAAATGTCCCTATTCTCCAACCTGAGCCCTTCTTACAGAGGCAGGAGTCAGCATCAAGCTGGCCACAAGGCTAAGCACAAGGGTGCTGCGACCCTTGTTTAAAGGTGTTTAAAGATAATTTTTATTTTTATTTTTTTAAGATTTAACTTTGCAGCTGTGCAGAATGCTCCACGTGCACGGTGCCTCTTCTTCCTCTTCCATGGGTTGGGCGAGTTGCACGTTCTCTGATGTGAGTGGTTCTTCCAGACACAAACCCTAGCCCCTGTCCTGGGGCAGGAGAGCTCTGGGAGACAGGGCTGCATCAGGCAGGCAGAGAGGAAGCCTCTTGGAAGAGCGGGACATTTGGAAGAGCAGGGCTCTCCTGGGACACATCCAGACTCTACTGGAGTCAGTGGGAGCCTTTCTACGTCAAGCCAAAGCCAAAACCCATTGAAGCTGATGGGAATTAGCTAAATGCTAAAAACCGCCAAAAAGAGAAGAGCTGGAGACTGCTGGCAGTGCCCTGACCCTCTCTGCTGGTACAAAGAAATGACCCAGACCACAGCAAACCTGGGTGAGGAAGGAAAATCATAGAATCGTCTAGGTTGGAAGGGACCTTAAAGATCATCTAATCTAACCATCAACCTAACTCTGACAAACTCCAGATCTGCTTATAAGCCCTTGTGCAGGACCCAAGGAGTCACAGGAGAGATCTTGAAAAGATCAGGAGCAAACATGCTGCCCAGCACTGGTCTTTAGCTACTGTCAGTCTCCAATTCTTTAGGGAAAAGCAGAAGAAAAAAATAAAAATCTTTCTGAACTAAAAGCTAAGAAAAAAATATATCTACCTCTTCTGAGCCATCTTGTCTAGACTGTGCTTTTGCTGAGAAAGGTAAAACCAGGTGTTCTTTAAGGTCCTTTCCAACCTGGGATTCCATGATTCTATGGTCCCCCCCACTGATGCTGGGGAAGAAGCAACGAAGGCAAAAATTGTACCTCCTCATGCCTCTGTGTCATGCTGGATGTGGGGATGGAATGTCTCCTGTGTGTCCATCATGTACACTAAAGGAAAGCCAGGGAAGGGGCACAGCTTCCTTAGTCCTTTCCAGAAAATTCATGGACTTCTGTCAGCATCCCTCTTTGGTGGCTGAACTCTGCACTGGAAAGGGGTACGGAGAGGAAATCTGCCTGTGTTTTAAGCAAAGGACATCCAGAGTGGGGCTTTTAGATGAAAATGGGCAAAAAGGAAAAAGTTCATTAAGGTCTCAATGCTTTTCTCCCTCCTGTTAACCATCAGAAAAGGGCTTGGCTAAAAGTCACCAACCAGCACGGGGACAAGGCCATCCCCACAGTGATGCTCCAGGAGCTCATCCTCCCTGCCAGGGCTGCTTCCTTTATCCCTGAGTGCTCGAGCCACCAAAATATGGTGACGTTTCTTCTTCCAGCAGCTTGGAAGCTGCCCAGGGCTGCAGCCGGTGGCACGGCTGGCTGCTGGCTGGAGTGGGCAGAGCCAAGGCTGGCACCGTCAGAGCTGGCTTTGGCCCCTTGGCAACACAAGGGGCCAGCGGGGCTAGCCAGGTGAAGAAACATTTCTTTTCAGTTCTTCTCAGAACGGGACAGATGGGTGGCCAAGGAAATCAGCTTGAGATCAAAGCGATGCAGGGATGTGAAATCCACTGTGAAAATAACCCAACCTTCCCCATCCCTCCCCCCCGCCCCCAAAAAAGTTACTTAGGAAAAAACCCAAAATGGACCCAAGGGAAGGAGTGAAGGTGCAAGAGAGAAAAGGGAAGGAACATGGCAGGAAGTCACTTGGGCAACTGAGAAGGAGAGAATAGGGGAAGGGAGGTGGTGGTGGTGAATTCCGTGCAAACACTGAACAAGGAAGGAATATTTTACATGGGAACAGGGTAAAATTGTCCATAACAGTTGCTCAAGACCCTCTGATTGGCCATAGTCATGGGTTTTTTTAAAAAAAAAAACAACAAAAAGAGCATCTGCTATCTGGAATGCAAACCCAGTGCTGATTTTAAAAGTACCTGGAGACACAGGAGCAAACAAAAGGGTCCGGCTGCAGGTACAAGGGGAAATGCACCTTTCTCCTTTTCTATCAGGGAAAAAAATGTAGGCCTGTGGGTCCAGATAACTGAATTCCCTAAATACATACAGCTGGTTTATACACACCCTGCGGCTCCAGCTGACTGCCAAAACACACTGTGAATATCATGAAGTGTCATAAAATACAGAAAGCATGTAGACAACAACCATGTCCTACAATGAGGACACAAACATATTTTATCCCCCAGCAATTACCTTCACGCAGCTCTGTCTTATTCAGCAGCTCTGTCATCTCCAGACTTTGGAGACTTACCTCTTACATTTGCTTTTTTTCTTTTTTTTTTTTTTTTTTTTTCTTTTTTTCCAATTGTGAATATTATAGCTCCTGAGATAAAACGAGAGCTCTCTACCTGGGAGGAATAAGGTGGCACAAAAACCTATTTCTCTGCATGCCTTCTTTGCATCCTTTATTTTCCCTGAGATGCACTGGAAGTGGTAAACCAAAAAACCCCAGTCCAGGACTTAGTTCCACAAAGCATCAAGAAAAGTCCGTGGTGCTCAGGGACCCAGCAAATTAGGAGCATTCAGCAAAGAACTAGAATTCATTGTCAATTACCAGAATAGACCCAAACGTGCTACTGTTAAAAAATTAAGGAGACACACATGGAAGAGGCTCTAATCCCTCCAGCTCAGTGGAGAAGGAATCTAACTCAGCTTCCTTCTGGTGCTAATAATTAGAAGGACTTTTGAGGCCTGAGGGAGAGATTAGGTTGTTTACAGTTTTGCCTTTATCAAATAAATTAAGGTCTATCTGAAGCCAGCACAGATTTCCCAGGAGGAGCTTGTCTCTCGCTGTGCAGGTTCTCTGTCCACTGCAGCAAGAGTACCCTTCGACCGACACAGAAAATGGCTTTAAAAGGATAAAAAAAATGGGAAACAGACTGAATTAGCTCAAGAAAAAAAGATCAATACCTATATAACAGCACCCGAAGCCTATACCAAACCATGCCTGCAAAAGGGAGGGAGACTGGAACAACATTCCTATGTCTGTAATGGGACCTCAATGGAAAAGCGATGGTGTCACCAGTTTGTTAACAGCCTTTCTGAGCTGGAAAGAGGGAGAGGTGGGAACTGCATTGCCTATTTTAAATCTTCCCTCCCGATTCTGGAGGTTTGCACTGTTTTGTCCTAAATGGTGCAATGTGGGATTTTGATAAGACAGGCCCTAGGTCAGCTTTTCCCTGAAGATGGCAGTTAATGCCAGTTGAAGAACTGCCCCAAAAAAGTGCTTCTGGAAAAGCTCTTTCTCCAGCCAACCTCTCCTCTAATTTAGTACTTTGAGGCCCTTGAGGACAGTCACCCATCAGCCCCACAGCCTTGTCTTCTCCTTATCTCAGCTGTAGTGCTGCATCATTCCCTGTGGTGGGGCTCTTCTGCTGGGTGCCAAGCATGGTCCTGCTCCATCCTACAGCCCAGGTGCCTAATGCAGGTTGTAGCAGAGCAAGTGCCTTTGCAGCTCTGGACCACAGGCTGTCCAAAGTGACTCATTTAGTCCATTATCAGTTTATAAAATGAAGGTCTGGACATGTTCCTGTGCAACCTGCTCTGGGTGGACCTGCTTTGGCAGGGAGGTTGGACCAGATGATCTCCAGAGGTACCTTCCAACCCCATCTCATTCTGTGATTCTGTGATGGGAGTAGAAGAACACCCATTACTCATGCATGGGGAGGTGGAAAATGCTCCTGGGTTCAGTTTCACCTTATACCTGGAGGTGTAAGATGAACGTACAAACATTTCAGCTACTGTAAAAAGTTAGATATTATTATTTTTCTTAAAGTAGCTCTCTCTGAGCTACTGCCTGGGTCCTGAGAGGGGTGACCAGGATTTGAGCATCCATCATCTCTCTCAGTCACCACAAGCAGCCACATGAGACCCATAACAGGGTGACAACTGCCAGCAAGCAGTGGGGTCGGTGCTGCCTGGGGGCAGTCTCTGGGGAGAGACGTAAAACAGGAATCTTGCCATGAAAAAAATAGGCAGTAAAGGAACTCGAAACCGTAGCATTTTTAACTTCTGACTTTCGTGACAATCCGGTTATTTTATAAGCTGAGAACTGACAATAGGGTGAATATTATTTGGCTGAAATATATAGGTGAAAAAAACCTCCAGTGACTGAGGAGAGGCATCTGAGAAGGAAGAGGCACGGAGGTGGGAAACGACTTATTGCTTCGCAATAAAGCTTTTAAAGAAAAGAGAAAGGGGTGGGGGGAAAAGGGAAGAAAAGAGCAGCAGGAGGTCATCTAACAAAGCAGATTCTGCCCAAATTGCCAGAGAGAGGCCCACAAGTCAGCGGGGGGCTCACGATGGGGGAAAAGAAAAAGCTCCAGCAGCCCTGGGGATGTTGTGAAAGCTGGAGAAAGCCCTTTGCAAAGTGGGAACAGCCTTTCCTGCCGCTGGGGTCTTTTCTTCATTCCCTCAGCTCTGCAAACCACTCTCTAGATGGTGTTTTGCAAAGGCAGCCCTTGCCCAGGGGTTGGGCTGCTGTTGTCCCCAGCAGACGGTGTCACACAGGGTCTCCATCCCCCTCTGCTCCAAAATATCTCCAGGGCAGCTTTCCCTCCACGGTTTTCCCTTTCAGACCAGGTGATACAGAACAAATCCTGGGGGAAGAGGCAGCATCTTGTCCCAACACCACATCCATTTGGTGACTCAGACTTTATCTAAGCCACTGAGCAAGCGCTCCTCAAAAAAATCACACAAGTTATTCCTCACTCAGGGCAAACCAGAGGTTGCTCCAAAGCTCACTCCATAACGTGCCTCCCCCTCTGCACTCAGACAGCATCCAGCTATTGGCCTATTACTTTACTCTACAAGCATGTTTAAAAAAAATAAAAATCTGTTAGCACTTTGTTGAGCAAGTACCTCATTCTACCAGCCGGTCAAAACGGGCACTAGAAACTGACCTGTAAATTCCTGTTTCTTGTTGGCGACTGAAAAATCACTGTGAAACGATGCTCCCAGAAGCCTCATCACCCACAAAAGAGAGCTCCCGGCCAGGACCCAGCTCTGCGGGGCAAAGCCACGAGGGGAGACTTTGAAGTCGTGTCCATTCTTCTCTTTCAAGGAAAGATTTATAGCAGAGCTCGCTCCCAAGAGATTGATGGACAAAAGGGCTGGATCAGCTACTGTATAGTCGGGGCAGGGGGGTGGGATGTGTAAAAGCCTGTCTCCATCAAGGTCAGTGGCAAACCCCTCATGGACTTCAATAGGGGCAGGAATTCAGCCCTGCTCTGTGCTTTGCTGGAGGCAGTTTCACACACAGACCTCGTGTCGCAGCCAGACGGGCGATGACTTTGGCTTCTCTTGCTCCACGTGTACACGGTGACCTGCTGTGCAAGGCACATCAAATAGCCTGGGCCTGGAGTCCACACACACACGTGCACACGCAAACTCACGCATCCTTTTCCGCAGGATTTTAAACCTTGCAGGGTTGCAGGAAAACACAGTACACGGAAAGAAAGGAGCATAAATTATCTCAGCCTTGGGGCAGCAGAGACTTGCCTTCCTGCCAACCAGCTCTGTAGGTTTTATGTGTTAGTTTACCCTGGTGATTAATAAAACATTTGGTACTTAATGGGACTTGTCAACCTTTGCATCCAGGAGAGCGCACGTCTCCTGGAAAACAGCAGTGACAGTCTCAAGCAGATGGTTGGGGCTGGAGCGGGCTCTCAGGACCTTGTGTGAGGCTCATGGCTGGAGGGGGGTCACCCTTGTGGCTCATGTCATTGATAGGGGGCAGCGAGAGCACCCGGTGAGAGCCAGGTGAGGCTCAGATAAGGTGCCTGCAGCACTAGACGCAGCCTGGGAACAGGGCAGAGATGGCTCAGCCCAGGCTGGCACAGCTGGAGGGTGCCTGTCACCACCTTTAGGACCAGCACCACCATCCCCATGCCAAGGGCTCAGCAGCCAAACCCCAAGTTGACAGGGATTTTGCTGGAGAAGTACCTGCTTGCAATGCTCCCCCCCCACCTCCCCTGTGCTTTTTTATTGACCATATGGTTCCCAGCTATGCTTCCCCCCTGCAAGCCCCCTGGTGCTTATCTGCATCCTGGCCCCTGCTGACTTTGCATTTTTAAGGTGTCAGTGGAAGAAACATCACACACATGTGC
The DNA here is from genome assembly GCA_004320125.1 of Scolopax mira. Taxonomy (NCBI): domain Eukaryota; kingdom Metazoa; phylum Chordata; class Aves; order Charadriiformes; family Scolopacidae; genus Scolopax; species Scolopax mira. The sequence goes on from BJBW01003376.1 coordinate 80,713, forward strand.
TTGAGCATCATCGTATGTCAGGAGCTCAAGGTCCACAAACACGCTCCTTCCCTCCCCCTTGTGCTTTTTATGCATTTTTTTTACCAAGTAAGCAGTTTTGCACTTAAAATTTTCCTTCACAAACACTTCTTTTTGAGCTAATCTTAATACCCTGGAGAGATGCAGGTCAGACAGCACGGGAGAGGGAAATGTTCTACTTCCAGAGGAGATAGCGTGTTCCGCACCAGCAGGCATGCCCGCTAGATGCCCCTGTGATGATTGCCACAGAAAAGCCTCCTGGAGAGTCCCCTCAGAGCAGGGAGGGCTTTTTTCTCTCACTTTCCCACTAAACCCATACCGAGGGAGGAGGTGACTCTCCCTCACTGTTCCTGCTCTTGCTGAGCAATCCCTGCGTGAGCAGAAACCTCCAGTTCAGGTCTTAGAGGACACACAGGGCAGTAGAATATGGAAGCAGGTCCAGTTCTCGTAGGGAAGCAAGACCAGTTCTCCTCCAGGGGGGAGGAGGGCGGGGGGAAGCAAAAGCCAGTCCAGTAAAGAAGAAATACATCACGTTTTAAAGACAGGCAAGGCTCCCTGGACCCCTCAATCTGGGCACCTGCACACCTTGGCACCCTTGGAACCAGCCAAGCCATGCCCTCTGGCAGCAAAGCCCATTTCAGATGGCTTTGAAAATTCATTTACAGGCACTGAAGTTTCTTAGCACTCATTGTAGGACTCAATCAAACAAGAGGGACGGATAACGTTCACGGGCACAGCCTGTAAAAAGGGAAAGGTCTGGGCAGATAATCTCACTAGCTCCAGAATAAAGCACACTCCATCCAGGTTTCAGTTCAAATTACGTTTCCTAACGTACCACCAGAGATTTTTGCTCTGTTGTTACTGTGCAAAGGGATTTGTAATGGAATGGAGATTTAACCGATTATTGACTATTGCATTATTAAAAAAAATAAAAGTAAAATTAAATCAGTCTCTTTGAAGGACGAGGTAATATATTTTAAGAAACTCTTAAGTTTCAGACTAACTCTTTAAAAAGCCTTTATTGCTGTTCCCTTTCCCATATACAATTCTCATTGCCAGAGACAAACTTTTGCTCTTTGTGCTGGTTTATATCTCACTGTTCTATTCTGCCACTGTCCACTACAGTGACCATCATCAGACTGTCCCCAGTATCACCTAGTTTTTCCTCCCTTTGTCACTTGCCAGCACTCCCTTCCCCTTGTGTGGGGGACCACGTCTTTCTGCTCCTCAAGTATCCTCTAACTTCAGTTACCACCTGGGGTTCCCCTTATCCTACTTTGCATCCACAAAACCCCAAATCACAAAATCATAGATAGAAAAATAATTCTTTGACTATAGACTATCAGATTAAACACTCCATCTTGGAGATATTCAAAACTCCTTGGAGAAAGGGCTTTATGTCGCATACCACGGTGTCACCTTCCATTGCAGTGCTTTAGAAATGATGAAAGCAAGAAGCTGGAAAACCAAACCAAGCCAACTTGGATGCATTTTTGTAGAATCATAGAATGGTTTGGGTTGGAAGGGACCCTAAAAAACATCTAGTTCCAACCCCTTGGTTTTTGGCAGGGACACCTCCCACCAGACCAGGTTGCTCAAAGCCCTGTCCAACCTGGCCTTGAACCCCTCCAGGGTTGGGGCAGCCACAGCTTCTCTGGGCAATCTGGGCCAGGGTCTCACCACCCTCACAGCAAAGAGTTTCTTCCTAAAAAATAGGCAGGTGGAGGGATGGAAGGAAGGTGACAGAGCAAGATCACAACATCACATCACAAGGTACCTGCAGAAGTGCATCAGCAAACTGGAAGGGGAGGGCTCAGTGGGGGCCAGGGGCTTCCTAAAATGAGGTGCTGGAGCCCTGGCTCCCAGAGGGCACAGAGAGGGTTGGGTCTGTGCAGGGCCAGGGATGCTCAGCCGTGCGTTGCTCAGGCTTTACAGAACACCTTTTTACAAGCAACACGATATGAAACACAGGGTTTTTTTTGATAAAACATGTGTATTAGGGGTCCCACCATAAAAAGTATACAGGATATGCAACACAATCAAGCTCACTTTGTTGGAACTCTACCTTTTAGTATACTTTATATTTCGTTATTTTAACTGCGAATCCAAGTCTACTTAAAAATCTAAGTGCAACTTTAACAGAGGTTTTATTTTGCATTTTGTAGAATTAGGCTGCTCAACAGTGGTTTGGGATAAGGGTGCACTGGAGATCAAAGCCTCGAAGCTACCCTTTCCCCCATCACCTGGAGGACCACAAACTAAACTATGCAGATGTAGATTAGTTTACAGAAACCTCATTTAAGGTGAAAAATCCCGTTAGCTATAATCACTAGATTCTTAACAGATGTGGGGCTGGAGCCAGCAGCTCCACACTACGGCATCTAGTGTGGAAGAACATATTTAGTCACAAGATATTTCTTTCATAGCACTCTAAGAGGCTTGAACCCCAAGAAAAAAAAAAGGGGGGGAGGGGGGGAAAGAAATCACTTAATTTATAATACATTTAAAGCCAAAATTGAACCAGGAGCTGTTAAGAACGGGCTTGTCACAAAAGCATCTAACTACAGAGCTGTCAAACACCTCCCTGCCTCCCTGTGGGCTGGGAAACCCGGTCCTGACTGGGAAAACTGGAGTGAAAATGCTGTGAGTCCCAGCAACAACATCACCTCCCCCTGGCCACGCAGCCAAGGCTGAGAGAGGAGTGACTGGGGACAGGGACACGGGCACAAACGCTGGGAGGGGGCAACTGGGATGTCTGTGATTTCAGAGAAATAATTGGCCTGAAGATGCTGTGGGGGAAAATAAATAAAAAAAAAAAAATAATCAAGCCAGTTTCTCACTGGATTCTAATCTCAGAAGGAGCACATTTCAACTATTCTGTCAGCTGGAGAAAAATGAAAACAGAGCAGAACTATGATTTTATGCTGGGGCCATGCTTTCCAAATCAACCCAGACAAACACAGAGGCTTTTGGAAATTAAGAAACTCCCAAGTGCTGCAAAGGGAAAACGCTGCTGCTGAGCAAGCCCTTAGCTCCAAAACACTGCATGCTGGAGCTGGGCACGTCCCCAAATCCTTCCCTGACAGATGGACCGGCAGCAGCAGCGCTATGTGCCACCCATCAGCAGTTGCACCCTTGCTCCTGGGGTGCCTGGGCTGTCCCCATGTTGGAATTCCCCAGCTGTCCTCGCTGAGGAGCCACGCTCCATCCTGGGACACGGGGCTCCTCCTACGCTCCTATAAGCAGAACTCGCTTTTAAGATGCCATAAATCACAGTGTCAGGCAGCTTTTACAGCCTAATTGAGCCTGGGGTCTTTCGATAATAAGCCCTTGAGAAGTGGGGGTAAGAAAGCATTTTGAGCTCGGCAGGGTTTTTACCCCTGCCAAATACTGCTGCCCTCAAGGCACTTTTTTGCTGAGCACACCCAGCCAAGCAGCAACCATGGGCCAGCAGTGATTTAGTGTCAGGTAAGTGTGTCAGGTAACTACATGCCAGGAAAACAATGCTCACCCATAGTGAGAAAATAAGTCACCCAAAGGCCAGAGAGATAAGGCAAATCCTGCTCTGGATGTCTTCTCAACTCTCATGTCTCCCGTTTGTGGAAATAAAACATTGCATCCTGTTAACTCCCCAAAGCCTGGAACAAGATGGGATCTTACCCCTCAGCAGAAAAGCAACTTTACAATAGGAAGATTACAAAACCAGAGCTGTCTGACCCAAATTTGAAGTTCTGCCTTGAGAGAGTTGGACTAGATAACCTCCAAGAAACCTCCACACTCCATTCTGGGGTGATTCCATGGGGGCAAAAAATCACATCTTCACCTGACCGTGCTCACCTGCAGCCCCATACCCATTCCCAGCAGGACTTGAAAATGAGCTTGACAGATCAGCCATGGGAATGATTGCTAACATCCAGGGTGAAATGATCACCTCATTTTCTCCTCCAACCAGGCCCCACCCACCTCCATCCATCAGAAGTCATCACATTTATCCAGGAGATTAGCAAGCCCCCAGATATGCTCATTAGACTCTTTACTTAAACAGATAAGGAAGATTGAACTCCTTCAGTTTTCACAGACTTCAAATCAGTGCTAGTAGTTCTGTCTGCTTTTAGGCATAAGTAATTTGCATTTTAAAAAATCACAGACACTGAAGCTCAACAGTTGATAATTGATTGACAGTTACAACAATCAACCCAGCAGCAATAACCTCCTGGCATCTTCCAAAGAGGTCCCAGTAGATGCTCACCTCAGCCAAGCCAGGTCCTGGCACAGAGACCACAGTTCTGGATGATCCTGAGTTGCTTGCACAGATCAGGATGGGCATCACTTAAAATTTAAGGACCCCCTCAAAGGACCTTAGAAAGCTTATGGAGCAAAAAGAGGTGGGGGAAGAAGACAAGCTGAATGAACAGAGCAATTGTTTGCAACCATGCAAGTGTTAAAGTAAGTAAGCAATCAGAGGTGCTAGGTTTAAAATGAACCACACCTCGAAATGCTCAATCAGTTAATTGTTAACATTTGCTTCAAGTAGTCTGTTAATTAGTCAGTGGATGGCTTCTTTCATCATCTTTTTTCAAGGTTTTCTCAATTCCAGCATCTTAATTATTTGCCTTCGTATTGAATCATCTCAATGTAGAAAGACTAAAATCCTTCTTAAGAGCAATAGGGTAGGTTTTTTTACCTGCAATATGTAGGTTTTTGTCTTTCATTGTTCCTTGTCCAAGAGTGAATACTTATGGAACACGGCTGGGACTTTTAGACATGAATTTAGGAAATTCAGAATTACTGGGACACTAGTGTAGGAGTACATGAAAAAGGAAGGGATTTCTTCTATCTTGACTATATATGTTTGGAGGTAAATTTCTTTAGCATTTGACCATTTGCCTGTGAAAATCAGCAGCATTCCTGCAGCTGGAGAAGGCTGTTGTAAAGATGTACTGTGAATGGACAGTCCAGAAAGCGAGGGCATGGGAATATCATGGACGAGTTGGGAAACGTCACTCGTATCCTGATCGTTCTTTCCTTGACATCAACTCAAACATTCAGGCTCTGCCATCAAACCACTCTCTCTCCTCTTGCTGAAATAGCTTACCAGCCACAACAGGTAGGTCAGGTGGAGCTTGCCTCCTGCCAGCACCTCAGGGTGCTTCACACAGGCTGGGCTCTCAAAAATCACATCCTTCCATTGATTTCAACTTCCCGGACAATGCGAGGGAGAGAAGCCTCTGGCCAAACCCACCGAGCTCTGGCTGGGAAGGAAAGCTGGAGTCAGCGGATCTGCTCCCGTTCCAGGGAGACCAACCTTATAAGTTCGTGCACATGGAGGAGCGATAACATCGATGCCTCTTCTGAGACAGAGCTGAGGTTGGACTTGGGCCCAGGGATTTTGCAATTCACCTCTATCCTGTACAAGCAGTGCCTTGAAATATGTTCCCTCAATAGATATTTACATTTTCCTCTCATTTCCACGTTAGGTACGAACACTTTGCAAGGAATACATCCCCCTCCCAGCTGCCTACCATCCCTCCCCTTTCCTGCCCGCTCGGTCCCCACGTTACTCAGAACCCCGGGTAAAGCTCTTTTCCATGCTAAATATGCATCCAACCACTGTTAATGAGCTTTGGCCAGCTCGCGAGGAGTTTTGACAGGCCTGTTGAACCCGTGCCAAGCAGAGATGAATGTTTGGCTTGGACCAGCACAATGCTCTGTTTGTCTCATTGTTGCATTGGAAGTGTTAGCAAACTAATGTGACAGGATGGAGACGCACACAACTGAAAAATGGCTGAAAATATAATTCCGTGTCAGCAGTGACTCCTGAAGGATTATTTGTCTCCGGTGACTTTCAGGGAACTTTTCTTTACAGGCTTAAAATAAAGACTGGTCTGTGTGCTCGGGGAAAGCGATCAATTAGTTTTAAATCCAGACGCAAGGAGCTGCACTCTGCTCTCGCTTCCTATGATTTACTTCTAAATCAACCAGGCACTCTACCACAATTATTTTTGGGGTTTTTTTTCTTAAAAAAAAAAAAAAGCACACATTTGGCTGCTTGCACAACCCTGTAGGAGCCTGAACTCTGCTCTGCTCCCTGGTTAATGGATGGACCCCAGCAAAACCCATAATGGGGATGCTCCCAGTCTGCAGATACAGGAACTGCTGGACCAGAGCTAATGGTGCTGGGGCACAACCATCACTTCAAGAACAGAGTGATAGACCATCTCACCATGGACCGTTACAGAACAAGGGAGACTGTAAGGAGTGAAGAACTTCTTTTGCTTTGTGACACTCTACTGTGTAGAGAGACCTGTGGAGCTGGAGACTACCTAAACCATCACGTTTAACAGCCCGTTTTTGGGACCTGGTTCCTCCTTCTGGGGTCTTTTTACTTGTTTGTTAGTTTTGGATCTGATCTTCATTCTTGTCTTTGCAGCATCATTTTTCTCTTTGCATCAAATGAAGGATTTTATCTTTAAAGAAGCAGAGTTATAGTCAGCTTCATGTTCTTCTTTCCCATCAGGAAGGCAGGGTGACACAGGAATCCATTTCAACCTCCTTATGTTCATCCTCTCCAGACAAGGAGAAGCAGGCTTCCCAAGCAGCTTCAGTGCTGGACTTGTATGTTTGTTTGCAGGCTGGTCTTTTGGTTAGAGAATAGACATAGGAATCTGTTGACTAAGGTTCAAACACCTGCTCAGCTGCAGATTCCAACAGCTTCACCCACTTACAAGATACTCTTTTCTTTTAGTGTACAATAAAATGAATTTTCCTATGTGCTTACATTAAAAATATTTGCAGAGTTATTACCTTAATGGCAGGGTCTCATTTCCCTACTTAGAAACATTTTTCCCATCCTTCAGGCTATCAGAATTTGATTTATATGATAATAGGGCAATCTGATAGATTTTAAAAATCTATTTAGACCTCTAGACATGAAGGTAATAATTTCATGAAACTTACAAAAGGTGCCCAACTCCAATTGAAAGTCAGGAGGAGCTGAGAATGTCACTTAGGCTCTTCTGTAAATCCTGCTAAATGCTTATCTACTGGTTTTAAGTCTTATAAACCTTTGCAAATCTGGATCATGACTGTAAATGACATTGTTTATGTGCAATAAATGCAGAAACCCCCCCCAAATGATGAACTGTATATGTACCCATTTACCTAAAGGAATGCTCAGCTTCACTGGACATTTTATAGTTTGTTTCTTTCATTTTTATAGTTAGCATTGCACTGATAAATATAGCTGTTTAGTCAAAGTTAATGTAACGGGGGCAGAAAAGAAATAAACCATGAGCATTTATTTGGATTCCTGGTGCAATAGTATGTATACTAAAGTTCATTATAAAAATCAAGTAAAATACTCTCTGTAGCATAAGGTTGCTTTTGCAATTCATTTTAATTATACCCATATTTTCCTTTACTTGCATGTCAGAAAGAGATGAGCTGGTGCTAAACCAGTCTAGTTTGCTGGGGTTTCACTCAGCTCTTCATATCAACAAAAGATTTATCAAATACTTGAGGCTTCTTATCTTGTCAGGGGCTATTATTTTTTTATTCACCTGACAGTTTACTAGGAACAGGAAGTATAAATTCTAGCAATTCGGAAAATTGCTAAAATCCTTGTCTAAAGCTCTGAAAGGGGCTGACGGAGCCAGCAGGTTGTCACTTGGAGAATTCATGTGCAGATGCTACTGGTCCCTGTGTTTCGGGGATGACAACTTGATTGCTGCATGTTCTGCTCACGCAGGGACCAGCATGAAGGGGATCTGCTATAACCCCATCAGAAAGGACTACAAAGTTGAAAAAAAGATGTCATGAAAACTCTTGTTTCCATTTTGTAAACTTCTGTTCCACCTCTGTGGAGCTTTGCTGTGCTCTCCTAATGAAAACCGGTTCCCAGGAGCCACATTTTGCTGCTGAAAGCTGGGGCTTTGGTAAGCACAGGAAAAAACTGATATTGCATTAAAAAAAGATAGTGATGGAAAATTTTAACAATGCTGGTTGTTTAGCATTTCTTTCCCTTTTCAAAATGAAACACTTTTTAAATCAAACCTTTTTTTTTTTTTCTCACTGGGAGCTTTGTGAGCACATTTTTTCACCTGGTTCCAATCTAGACACTGTTCCAATGCAAACGAAGAGCGAGGGCATCCTGCAGGAGTGTGCTCCCAGCACAGCAAACCTTGTGCTTTCTGAGTTCCCCACCAGATCCTCTCCCTTATCACAAAGGAGCACAGAATAAATATGACTCAATACACAACATAAACCCTCCAAAGCATGGAGAAGCTTGGAGGGGTGGTAGCAAAAGACCCTCCGTCCAGACTGGTGGTTTGGTGGTTGGAAGGCACCAAAACCTCTGCTGATGGTTTAATGGATTTACATCAAATAAGATGGCAATTGGGGTCCAGTCCCTGATGAAAAAATAGTTCCTCCAGAAGCAGCCCAGCAAAATATTGGTTTTTGGTAGAGGGAAGGCTCAGGAAGGGTGAAGAGCATCACTAACAACCCAAAGCCCTCAAGCAGCAATGGAGTTGTTGAAACATGCAGGTGATCCAGCAAGGACTGTAGCACAGGCTATGGAGAAGAGCAAACAAATCAACTATTCATGGGACAATGCCACCCAGGATGACTCAAAATGGGGACAGGGTTGTCCCTGGTTGTCCTGCTGCACCCGCAGGGCTCTGTGACCTGGCTGCCAAGCGCCCACCCTCGCTGCCTCCCCCCTGCAGCTCCTCAAAGAGACAGGGCATGAAAACCAATCCCAAAAGTCAAATATCCATCAACAGTAAAACCCCCAAAGCCCTTCTGGCGCAGCTCATGGCAAGAGGAATCCTGAATCCACGGAGGGAAGGAGCAAAGTTTAGATAAACCAGATCCCTCCACATCACTCTGAATTCCAGCACTTGGGACCAAGACACCATTCCTACACGGCTCTGTGGTCCCCTCCACTGCCTTATCAAACTCCATCTTGAAACAATTTTGGCCTTGAACAGATTTGCTAAACAGTGTAATATGAAGATCAAGGAATAACGATGAGGAGAGGAGAAATTAGATTAAGGCTGTAGATAGCGTTTGAGTATAACTAATGCCAAATAGCCAGAGGGCAACATGTCAACAATTTAATAGGGCACAACGTAAAATTATGTTTTCAAAACAAGCACTTCATTGGATGCTTCCCCTTTGAATCAGATAAAGCGTATCGCTACAGAGAGATTTGCTTTGATCTGTTCTGCAGCACGAGGTCAAGGGTGTCTCAAGCAGCTATTCAGAGCTTGTGAGTAATAGAATTAAATGGCTCAGATCCCTCAATAGGTCTCTGAGCTCTCAGCATCCCCCAGATGTGGGTCTGGGTGCTGGCTCTGAGCCTGGGCTTCTTGTGCCACCCCAGGGCTCCCGTGGGAGCAGCCTTTGCTGCCCACTGGGACTGGCAGGGGTTGGCATCACAGCCACACGTGAGTGGCAGCTTCGGGACAGTGCTGTCTGGCAGAGAGACCAACCCCAGCACACCTACACACTCCCATCAGCTTGAACTAAAGAGCAGGAAGGTGTACAAACCTGTCACGAGTCAGGATTTCTGCAGCCATGCTTGTGTAGAAGGCACCTCAATTTCCAGGAAGCCAAGGCAACAGTTGCCTTCATAAGGGATTTGCCCTGCACTAATTAATTCACATTAGTTGTAGGCATAACTAGATATTTATGAAACCCAATGATTTAAATGGATGATTTAAGCCCAAAGTTTTCCACCCCTGCTGAGGGTAAGAAGCCTGAACTCTGCCATGCCTTTCAGCGTTTTTTTTGTGGACAAGGCAGTCGGGGTGGGGTGTACACAGGATTTCACATTCAGTGACCTGTCTCTTGGTGGCCAGCAGAAGAAAACAGAGGACAGTGTAAAGAAGGGGAGGGTGCAGCCGTGAGCCCAACCCTCGCCCCCAGCACAGACTGGCAGGCAGTGCTCCCGTGGGCTGGCCTGAGAAGAGCCAGGCCACGGCAGATCTTCTGTTCCCCTGCCCCTTGGGGGACAGGGAGCACAGTGCCAGGAGCCAGTTTAACTGCTCTCTTATTCTAGTGGGTGAAAAAGGTTGCTCTGGGGCACAGCTCTCCCCTCCCCTGCAAGAAGAAAGATGAGGTGGGGGGGTGGAGGCATGTAACAGGGGGAAAGATGATCACAGAGCATCAGAGATGTTTCTCACAGTCACAGTGCACAGTGCTGCAGCATGCCGTGGCATTTTGCCACCTATCTCTGCTCTCCCCACTGTAAAACTTAAGTAGAGGTTGAATTAGCACAGCCAGCAAAGGGGGGGCCACACAAAACAGCCACAGAAGATGCTGTCTCCCAGCTCAGGAGATGACGGCGTCAGGCTTGCCCTCAGTAGGCACTCCATGCAGTAGTCTCTGCACTCTCCCTAACAGATTTTAAGAGCAAGAGCAATATAGATTTTAAGAGCAAGATTAGGTTAAGAGCCCCTGCGAGCACCACCCTCACGAAGAGGCAGAGCCAGGCAGGAGCACTGCAAGAAGCCCTGGGCGCCTCGGACACCATCACTGCCAGGGCTGCAGCAGCTGCAGGAGCTGCACAGGAGCCTCAGGGGACTGCCAAGAATGAAGGCAATAATAGGTCTCATTTATCTTCAGGATGTCACCCTGGCAGCACGCTGCTGGCACGGCACCGGCACGCGCGGGGTGGCTGCGGTGCCCGCTGGCTGGTACCCGGTGGGAAAGGGCAGCCAGCACAGGGTCCCTCCACACAATTCCCTGTGGATCGGATGACTTGCTGAAGAATTGAAACCTTACCTCCTTTCAAAATGTTGAGGGCTTTTCATTGGTTTCATTTTTTTTTTAATGCTTTTATGCTCCTGAAGGGAGAAGCCTGCCCCGTGCAGCCCACTTAGGGGGTACGTGCTTCATTCGTCTCAGCCAGGCATTTCTTCTGGTTCAGTTTTCATTTATCTGAGACACAAAGAATCCTCAATTTCTCTTGCCATTCAGGATTGCTCTGCTGTCACCCACTCACCTTTACCCAATGGGTGTCCCAAATTATATGCCCACATCAGCCAGTGCCCCTGCAGCCCTTCGGTTCTCAAAAAAGGCTTCTCCCAGGAGCCAGCCATCCCATCTTTCCCCAGTACCCGGCCACCAAAAAGTCCAGGGCTTTTTGTCAGGCATTTGCCCAGATTCCCTCCCTGCACACAGGAGCACCCATCCCAGTGAAGCCATGACTTGGATGAACCTTTGCTCACTCAAGATGCTTCTCCAGTGGCATCTCAAAGTGATAAGTTTTGCTTCTGTTAATCAGCTCTGCTTTCTCCGATGGGTGCTGAGGAGCTTTCGTAGGCTGTCACGTCTCAATTAGCTCTGTGCCTTTCAGGGGGAAGGTGTGACACGGGGCCACAGGGTCTCCACAGCTCTGTAGTTCCATAGCTACCTTACCTTTAGAAGGTTAAATCCCTCTGCAGTGCCCAGTGGTGCTTAGGGCTGTCCCTTCCCCGCAAGGGACTGGCCCTAGACCAGGGACACGGAGTGGTGGGTGCCACAAGGACCCCCGAGACGAAGACAGTGGTCTCTCCTCATACCTGACTACCCAAACAGAAAGGCAATTCAACAGAAGCAACGCTCAGCACAGACCTGCCCAGGCCACATCTAATGACAGCCCTTAATTGCAGCCCTGTTAATGAGATGCTGAAGACAGGCAGGTCTAAACCTTGCTCTGCGACAGATTTTAGGGCTTTCTGCAGAGCTGCCTGACAAAAGAGTCTTTGCCCTGGAGACTGGCGTTTAAAAGAAAACCAAATACCAATAGGACCTATAAATTCTTCACCTCCCGCTGCTGGAGTGGCCCCAATTTCTTGTCCAGCAGCAGTTTATTCCAGCTCTGAGCTCTTCCCTCCTGCAGCCCAGCAACCCCGGCCTCCTATAACGCTGACCCCCTCCATCCCTCCCTCTCCATCACTGGGAACATGCTCCTACCATTATCCTGAGAGCTCGGACAGCCCCATGGCTCCCACACTAAACCCAGGGGGCAGAAAACAGGTGGGCAAAGCCAGAGGAAAGCCATAGCAAGGAAAGCTTGGGAAAGGAGAAAAAATGTAGCCTGGGTTCATGCAGGATAAATTTGCCATCCTCAGTGTGGGGCTTGTCGGGGGGTGCACCACCTGTGTGTAGCTCTGGGTTAATGGAGAGGGTTTGGATGCTGTTCAGTGGCCCAGTGGCTCCTGGGAAGGAGCACCAAGGCTGGGGCTTCACCCATCACCTGCTTCTAACCTGGTACCCACGGGGTTTTGCAACTCTGGCTGTGAAGGTGGGACGAGGCTGATCACTAATTACTGCAGCTTGGAATCAGGGAGAGGCATCGCTAAGGTTTCTCTACCCAGAAAGCTCCAACTAAGCTGTCCTGACATTTTGATGCCAATTACTGAAATGCCTGCACTAGAAATAGCTATAATTGATAAGGCAGGTCAGCAAGTGTTACCAAAGCTGAAATTTAGACAAAAATGGAAATGAAAGTTCGTGAAAACGTGAACAATTTTTTCTCTGCCTCTAATAGTTGGATACAACCATGCATTATTTATGGCTGTTTTCTCAGATACAGATGCTGAGGAAGGAATGAATTTCCATTCGGAGGGATGTGCTCTGCAGAGAGAGGAACAAACAGGAATGCCCCAGCTTGGCTTTCCCCTCCACCACGGCAGCAGGGCTGCTGCAAAACCAGGCTGCGGGGTCTCCTCCCTCAGTGCTCTTCTGTGTGCTCTTTTCCTACCTCCCCTCCCTAAGGTAATGCCCAAAAATATTGTAAGGAGGTAGGTAAAAGAGCCATTCAGAGAAACTGCATCCGAGCTGTATAGAAAAACTCAATTTCCATGCTTACACAAGAGGATGGTCTTTATCTAGCCCCAAATTGGATACCACCTTCAATAAGGACACCACCACTGCCCCATCATCAATTGGGGGAGAATTTAGTTTTCTGGCTGACAGCCCATTGCCTTTACAGAGGGACATTGACAGGCACATGGGCATGACACACTCGTGCTCTCTGTTAGCTGTTAACGAGTAAAAGCTCTTTTCTTCCTCCGTGGCCTTTCCCTCCCGGCAGTTTTGGCTCAGCCATGCCCTTGGCAGGATGGCTGGCAGAGGGAAGGATGTCCCTGAATCCTGGGACACTGAGGTGGGAAGGCGGCTGGGTTAGGAGCAAGTTCTGTCAGCACCATCACCCACCTGCTACGTGTCTTCTTACAAGAGAATTGCCAGAAGGGACCCCAGTCTCCCTGAGCCCCGCTGTTCCCCCCCACCCCCAGCAGCAGTTTCCTCTAACAATTCACAAACCCTGCAAGTCCAGTTTATTCCAGTATCACTAAGCCATCTGGGTCAGTCCCCTCTCATGGCCACCACCGTGGTTCATCCTAAAAACCAAATGCAGAGGACACAAGTCAAGGCAAAGAGAGGGCAACCTGCTACCCTTCCCCACCCCTGCCTCCCTGCCCAGCAAAAAGGGGGGGCCTCCTACCCACCCCACAGCATGAAGCTGTGCGTATGGTGAAGGCGTTGTTTGCAGGGATTTTGGAAATTTTACAGGGGTTAAACTTCCAATGTGCAGTGTTTGGTGGTTTGGAACAGTGGCAGTTGGGTGCCAGTGGCCATGGGCAGCATCAGGGAGGAAGCATCTCCATTTTGGCAGGAGTCCATGGTGAGGTGGGCTGGAGAATCAGGCTGAGCCCACCTTCTGTGAGACTTCCAGCAGAGATGCCACATTTTGCATCTCTTGTGCCAGCACAGACCAGGCAGGGCAGGGCCAAGCCAGTGCCCGTGGCCACCCAGAGCCCTCGAGGACAGGACGGGTCCCATCCCCACCCATGGCACCCGGAGGGAAAACAACCAGGGAGGCTTTTCCCCTCCCACAAACCAGCCAAGGAACAGATGGAGGGGAAAACCCCCTCCTCTCAATTCCTGCTAGACTAACGTTTTACCTGCAAAATTGAGGTAGGAGGCTTTTAAATGACTTGTAGGTGGATCCGGTTCTAGAAACAGTTCTGTTTTACAACAAGTCTTTGCTGTTTGAAGGAGGTGGGTGAGACAGCAAACAAGGAAATGGTTAACTGCAGCCTTGGGCTCGGGCTTGCTTTCCCCAGGCTGCTGAAACCTCGGGATTCGTGGGTCACAGCCACAAATTTGCCATTAAAGCAAATGCCCGTTTCATCCTTTTGGAGGGTGGGATTTCTTTAAAGCTCTCATCCTGGCAGAGATGTTTGAGGAGCTAAAAATAGGCAGCAAAGTCACGTGAAAACCTCCGGATGTGAGAAATCACATAAAAGATACGAGCGTGAGTCTCTGTTTCCTTGGAAATAATAGTAGTAGTAATTCTTGAATGTGAGGTTGTAATGGCGAGGTCTGAAACCGGCCCCTTGTTCTCTGAAAGCCCCTGGGAGCAGCCAGGGCAGGGGAAAGCCCAGGTGCCAAGAGAACAAACTGCCCCAGTGCCCAGCACTTGGGGGGGTGAGGATCTGGCCCATTCCTGCTCCCATGGGAGAAAAGCCCTTCCTTGTAGAGCTCCGGATCTGAGCCAGAGGTTTCCACATGTGTAGGATGGGACCCAGAGGGGTTGGGAGAGCTGGGACAGAGGGAGGTGGCATAAAGATCTCCAGACCTCCAGAGAAATTTTTGTTGAAGGTTTCAGTTTGGGATGAGCCCAAAGGAAACCCCTCAGTTGCTGCCCCCAAAACTGGGTCTATTTAAATTCAGATCTGCCACTGGTGCTGGGTGGAAGGGCTGGCTCCAAGCCTGGGACTTGGACACCTCTGGGCAGATTTCAGGATGGGGAGCCAAGTTTGTGGCATGAGCCATCCCTGGTGGGTCATAAAGACCTCAAAATCTGCCACAAGCATGGATTTTGCTGAAATAATCATCGTGCCTGCTGCTCCAGCAGTCCACCACGGCCTCCGTTTGCCAGATGCCTACATGAGGTTTTGTTCTGGATGACCAGAAACCGAATTAGGCAGCATCCAAAGAGACGGTGCAACGTTGCTAGGCAATTACGTCTGGCTGGAAGAGGCTGAGAGCCACAGCCAGTTACTGATCTGTGCAGGATGCGGAGGTAGGGTTATCTAATTCAGCGTGTGTGACTTGGGCATCTTTGTGCCAAGTGTGAGTCCAGTCTCTCAGGTCAAGAGGACTTTGGCTCAGCTTTGGAACTGATGGAGCACGGGAGCGGGGTGGGATGGGGATGTTGGCAGGGCCATTAGCAGCAGCCCCAACAAGGAGAAACGAATTATGGAGACAGCAGAGGCTCCAAAATCTGACCCCACTAAGTTAAAAAAAAAAAAAAATTAAAAAAGGAACCTCCACCTTTGTAAAGTGAATTGCTTTTCTGGCAGGGACAATGGCTTTTCCTCCCCTTAGGGCAGTGCTATTTGAACAAAATCTTTATTCTGCCCAACAGCAGATACTGCCCGTGACCTGAGATGCCTTTCCCCACACTGATGCTCCCCTGGCTGCACCAGTGCTGCCACCATCCCTGTGCCCGGCACTGCCGGCAGGCACTGGGAGATGCTACAGGTTAATTAGCACTTACTCATTAGGGCTGGAGCCAGACGCCTTTGCAGAGAACAGCAGGGAAATTAAAGGAGCTGCAGGAGCGGTCAGGGCTGGAAGGAGAGAAGGCAGGAGGGGACCGAGTCGGGAGGATTCCAGCTGGGATTTGGGGAACATTCCTTTGAATTCTACCTTTTGCTAATGAAATGAGACTATCTGAAAAATTGAACTTTGAGGTTTTGACAAACACACTTGCTTTAGGTCAGGGGACTACGCAGAATTTAAATCCAGCTGGTAACAGATGTAGAAACCAAGCAGAAGTAAGGAGACTATTAAGGTAGAGAAGTGGCTAAAGGCCATTAGCATGGACTCCTTGGCAAGCTGTGATGTGCTGAAGTCTCGAGCACGTGGCTACCTGCAGGGGATTCAGCAGGTTCCTCCTGGGCTGGGGCAGGCGAGTGGCCAGCGGTGGCCATGGCCCTGCATGGAGCAGCCTCAGCTCTGAAACCGCGCACCGATGGCTGGGGCAAAGGCAAATACACCTCTAATTCATCACGTCTCACTCCACAGGGCACATCCAGCTTCCCCCAGCTGAGAGGGCAGGGAAACATAAACACATATATTTTTAAACGCGTTATATTTTTAAACGGCGTATCCCATTTCACGCACTTTTGGGGGGGGGGGTGGATTTTGACACTGACGCCTGGGAAGGGAGGCAAAGCGCTGCCTTAACACCATCTGAACAGCTAAAACACAGTCCTTTGCCAAGAGAGGGTAAGAGCAAGCTCTCAAGCATCCCACCAGCCAGCAACCGAGCCCAGGCGCTGCTCCAGCCTTTCGGGGGAGCTGCGCAGCACCTCGCGTCTTGCTCCAGACCTCAGGAGGTTTCCAACTGCTGAGGAAGCAGGAATGTGCTGGATCCTGGGCTTATAATAGCAATTGGCGTGGAGTCATCCTTATCAGCTAGCACATTAATCTTAATTAACGGCTCGACAGCGACAGTTCCTCCCTGCAGCTCCCCTGAGCCGCTGCTCCAGCATCAGCGCCGATCCCGCCGCGGGGGATAAAAGGCCAAATCCTGCACAAAATTAGCCGTGGCTCCAGCCCTCCAACCACCCTCCCGGGAGGCCCCGCTGTACCCAGCCAAGAGCCCAGCAGCCTCTGTGTGTGTGTGTGTGTGTCCCCTCCCCATGGCTGAGACCAGGAGCATCCTCTCCAGCCCACAGCCCCAAATCCTGGGTTTGGCTGTGATGTGGCACCCGCTGTCCCACGGCTGCACCATGTCCTTTATCTGGGGACAGGCTCTGGAGAGGAAGGGTTTCCCTCCTGCGTGTTTCTCAAAAAGACAATTATTTATATATTAAAAGTAATAATAATAATAGAGAGCAAACCCAAGCCAGATGACCTGTGAAAATGTGGTAAATTGTTCCAAATCAAACCCAAACAGCAGGGCCCCTCTTGTCTTCTTCTCCCTGCTGCTGTCAGGGCTGAAAAAAATCTGTGCTGACTGTCCCAGGATCAATTCACACCCTTATCAGCCTAAAGCTGATCTGCTCTTCATGCACAAATAGCACTGCCAGCTGAAAGCTCCAGCCAGCAGGGACCCAGGCTTGCACGGAACCACAGACCCCACATCCCTGCCACGGGCTGGGATCAGGGGACACGTGTGGAGCCCTGGACTGGGGCCACGGGGCAATACAGCTCCCAGCAAGACTGAGTCCAACTGGGCAAAGACTCTAACTGGGTGCATGTGAGTAAAGAGAAGCCATGGAATGGCTGAGGCTCCGTTGGAGGTGAGGAAAGGAGCAACCCCTGGCCGCTGCGGTGTGAATTTAGTGCACAGTCATTCCTGCCAGGTAATTAAAGGGCACGGGGACGGCATCCATCATGCCTTGTCTGAGGACTGCCAAGGTCAGATGCAAAGCCAGGACAGCTCAGACCTGGCAGAACTCAGAGAATAATGTCATTTTCCTAGAGGGAAAAAAAACCAAACCAAAACAACAACAAAACAAAAAAACCAACAACAACAAACCAAACCAAAACCAAATCCCAATTTCCTTGTCCAGGTCATTAAATCCCCTTGGCTGTACCCAGACTGAACACCACAGCTGAAGA
The DNA here is from genome assembly GCA_004320125.1 of Scolopax mira. Taxonomy (NCBI): domain Eukaryota; kingdom Metazoa; phylum Chordata; class Aves; order Charadriiformes; family Scolopacidae; genus Scolopax; species Scolopax mira. The sequence goes on from BJBW01003376.1 coordinate 98,362, forward strand.
AAGCGATAAAGCAGCACATTTCCCAGGAAAAACTACCCCACTTTGGCAAAGGCTGGTCTGCAGCTGCCTGGGGTCAGGCAGAGGTGGATGCTGGCACATCCCACCCCCTTCGGATGTTACCACATTAAACCTTTGTGTGGGGGAGCAGCCAGGATTGGGGACGTGTTACTTACCAAGGACACTCGGGGGGGGGGGGGTGTTCTTTTTTGCCTCCTTGTTTCTTGGTGCAGGGCTGGAGCCAAACCTGGGGTGTCAGAAGGATGCCCAGTGTAACCAGCTGGGTTTGCTGGTGACACCAGGGGGTTAGACGGGGCCATGGGGACAGGCAGAGGAGGCAGTTTCCATGGAGGCTAATTCAGCCCCTGCCATATTGCTTTCAACTCCTCGTTATTCCCCTTTTCCTCTTGGCAGCTCAAGGCAGGGCTGGGAAAGTGGAGCCAGAAAGGGCTGGAAGAGTGGTTTTATGGCACGTTACTTTGGCTCAACACTCAAAACACAGCCAGAAGGCACAACCCAGGGATGGAGGCTCCAAACCTGCAACTGGGTCCCTGCAGGTTCGGAGAGGGTGAGCCAGGGGTGTTAAACTGGAGGTTTGGACCCCAGATTAAGTTACAGCATTTTAACAAGTTGGCACAAACGAGTGGAGGCACAGATCCCCTTCTGCCCAGTGCAAACCAGAGGCGATGTGCTCCTGCATCCCAGCACTGGGCTGGGAAAGCACCCAGGCAGCCTTGGGGAAGGCTTTTTACATTACATTAAGCCATTTTTTTAATAAATAAATATGCATTATTTAATTGTCTTAAATAAGACAATTTTGCAATTGAACAAGCACTTGATTTTCTTCCAGCCATAATGTCACAGCACATCATAAAATATTTTAAAAATATGAACCTGAAGTTCAACTTCTCTGTTTGCAGGGATGCTACCAGAAAAGCAGCCTGGTTTTCAGAAGTTCCTTTCAGGAGATGCTCAGTACTTGCAGAAGTTAGACCACCACATAGCAAAGGGGTTAGCTCCAGGTATTACTTCTGAAAGCACTGACCTAAGTGTTTTTCCAACACGGGGCAGGCGGGGAAAAACCCATCTCAGCTGAAATACCAAGGCTTTAAAAATTAGTTGCTGTTCATGTGCAGTAGCTCTTGTTATTAAAAACACCATAAAAGTTTTACTGTGCTGACTTAGGGTGCACGTAAAGAACCTAGCTTGTCTTGACAGACCATAAAGGAACTTTTATGACCTATTGGGTCAATGATTTGCAAAGAAGGATTTACGCCGCCATCTGGGGCTGGGTTGCACTGCTGGAGGAGGAACACAGCAAACTGGTGTGCAGGCTTGAGAGAGGGACCTGCCACAGTCTGGCTGGGTAAACAATGTGGATATCCAGCATGCCTATGTCTATCAGCATCCCTGCTTATTCTATAGATTGTGTTCACTCAGAAGGAGACAGGCTTATGTGCCAAGTACATTTAACTGATTGATCTTTATTATTTTGAGATCTGTGGTGGAGTTTTAGAAAAGAAAAAAAAAACCCTTACTGGTGCATTAGTTCAGTTCTCCCCCAGGGCTAAAGCTTTGGAAACTCAAGCTGAATCCCCAGTGCTCTAATTGCTTTATCTTCTCCTGCAAGATGTGGGGAGAACACCAGCTTCACCGGTCCAAGGTTCAGTCTCGACACGCTCCTGGAGTAACTCAAGGAAGAGGAGAACCTGACTCAATGAAATAATATCACCTTGGAATGATGCCACCAGGTCTGTTCAGGACAGATCACGCCAGCAGCCTTGGATCAACATCAGGGCTTATTTCCCTTTATAAAGCACCAGCACCCATGGACACGCACAGGGGCAGAGAATGGCAGCTGCAAGAAAAGTGCTAGAAAAATCCAAATCTGCCGTGTACCTCCAGCCTTAGGGACTGATTGAAGCTGCCCTGGAAAAAGGACCCTCCCGGGGTGCCATGGCCAGCTGCAGAGCTGCTGCTCTCTTTAAGCTAGCACAGCTCGTGTCACCCTGGTCCCCTCTGTGACTTTCAGCTGACCTCCAGCCCAGGCTCGGCTGCCCAAAATTCATTGGTGGTGTTGGAACCACCCCCAGGTCTGGGACAGTGACCCAGAGCTCCTGACCCCCTCCTTGCCCTAGGCTGTCCCCACACGGAGGGGACACTCAGCCGGTGTCAGCCCAGGAGGGAGCAGGATGATGCCCAGCAGACCCCCAGGAGACATGCTCCAGAGCCCAGTGCCTGCAGGAAAGAGGTGACAGCCTGGAAAGATCAAATGCTTCAAACGTTTCTCTCCAAAGCACCACCTGAAAGGAAGACTAGTAAAGTCTTTTAAGTGTAGAGGGCTCTTCCAGCCAGCAGTGCTGCTCCCCAGTGCGATGTCCGGGGGGTTTTCAAGGGATAAGGAGCTCCTTCAGCCTTGGCTCACGAGGTTGTTCATGCTGCCATGAGGATGCTTGTGCAGGTCAAACACTTGAAGCTGACTGGGACCCTTCAAGGAGAAACACCCCCATCTTCTTTCTCCAGCTCCCAGCCCCGTCTGCACAGTCAGCATCACAGGCACCGAGGTGATTGCACGCTGCAGATTCCCTTCCCCAAAGCCCTTCTCCAAAGCCCTCAACATCCAGATGGATTGAACCAGATTTGCTGCACACGTGGCAACCAAATGAAGTGGTTTCTTTGGCAACAATAATGAAAGCTCGGGCAGAAAAAAAGAAAATAATTTTGCTTTCTGTCTCCTGCGACTTCAGCATCCCAGGTAACGCAGAGCGGGAAGCAGGGGAACTGCAAGCATCTGACTTGAATTACTGCCTCTGATAGGAATCAGACATGCACTCCAGCATGTCTGCTGCACGTTTATTTATTTATTTGGGGGCTGATTGATTTAAAGGCTCCCTATTGCCCGAGCGGCAGCATGGCACAATAATTCACTTGATCTCTGATTTATATTTCATGTTCAAGCGAAGCAGGATGCTTCTGCCCAGCACAAGGCTCAGCTGTATATGCCAATACCGTGCTTGGCAGCTTCAGAGAACGTGGCCACGTACAGAAGTAAGAGCTGAGGCTGCAGAAGGGAGTAAGCACAAGATAAAAGCCATGTTAAAGCACCCAAACCTGCCCACCCAGGTTCACAAACTGAAATGGGGACTTGTGGATCCCGGTCCCTATTTGACCTCGTGCCAACTACCCCCAGCAGCCCTGGCTGCGGTGGGTGAGGTAATTGCACCTAATTAAACCCCTCTGCGCTTCTGTCTCCCATATGGGGAAAGGATCAAAGCGCTCCCCAGCGCCGGCAAAGGCGAGCGGGGCCCTAGGAAGGGTGAGACAAGAGGGTTCTCCTGGGCTGGGGACACCATCAACCAAAGACACCCCCCCATGTCCCCCCCTGCCAGCATCACCCATCCCCTCCAGTCCCTCGGAGACCTCCCCAGGTAGTTGTGTCTCCAAGAAGAGAGGCAAGAGCTTCTGATCCCCCTGGGAGAAAAGGCCAGCAGTGATTCCACCCCGTGTCCCATCACCCACAGGGTGCCAGGGGCTGCAGGCACTTCCAGGTGCTTCTCAGCCACACTGGAGGTAGCAAAAAATAGGTATTTCAAACATTTCTCTCCCTCCTTTTTACAGGAATTGTTACGTGGAGAGTAGAGTTAAGATCTGCCGTTCTCTGCTCTGCTTCCCACTTGGAAATACCCTCTAGAATTTAAGGAGGATAAAAATAGCAGCATTCAAGGGGAATAGGAGCGAGCTCTTCAGAAGGTACCGCAATCACACGGAGCCAGAGCCCAAGCCCTTTCTCGCTGTGAATAGTGCTGCCAGCTGAACTCCGTCAAAGTACTGCTGAATGAGGTCTTAGCCTCATAATTTAAGGGGATGAAGTCCTTCCTAAAGTTGTGAAGATTTGGGTTTTCAGATCTATTATTTTATATTAACTTCTCCTGGAGAGCCTAATTAGACGAGGGGGCAAGGGCTGTTCCCTCCTTCCCCCCCCATTATCCAGAACCATTTCTCCCCCTACAACAGATTTCATTTGTGCTGCTCGGAAGATTTATCAACTGCCTTTATAGCCCTCCCTGCACTAAATCACACTCCTAATGGATACCCTGAGGTAAGAGCACCACTTTTTATTTTATTATTTTTTTTAAATCCACTGAATAGCACGGTTACGTGCACACAGAGCTGGCAGGCTGAGCTCTGCCTCCCCCTCCTCCCCGGGCAGCAGAGTTTTAAGACTCCCAAGTGGCATTCCTGGAACTGGCCAAAAATCACAAGACAAAGCTTATAAAAGCCTCAGCAGGAGCATCTCAAGGTCCGAACACTTGTGACAACTCAGGGACGGCTGGAGCAGAGAGGCAGCTTCCCCTGTTCACCCTCCAGCTCGGGGGGAATTCTCAGTGGGGCCACCAGCTCCAGGCTCCAAAGTCTCTGACCCCATAGGGACAGATAACCTCAGTCTTTGCCTGTAACTCAGAAACCATCCAAATACAAAGGTTAGGTTAAAAAATCTCCACCATTTACCCCAGTCCAGATGTTAAGAGCGTTGTTGTTAGAGGCAGATAAAGGTGAGGGGAAAAAAACTCTTAACAACCTCTCTTAAATCCAGGGATATTTGAGATCTGCTCCACCATCCCAGCTTCCAGGAATCATAGAATCGTTTGAGTTGGAAGGGACCTTAAAGACCATCGAGTTCTAACCCCCCTGCCCTGGGCAGGGACACCTCCCACCAGACCAGGTTGCTCAAAGCCCCATCCAGCCTGGCCTTGAACCCCTCCAGGGATGGGGCAGCCACAGCTTCTCTGGGCAACCTCTTCCATTGCCTCACCACCCTCACAGGAAAGAATTTCTTTCTGGTGTCTAATCTAAATCTCCCCTCTTCCAATTTAAAACCTTTACCCCTTGTCCTGTCACTGCACTTCTTGACAAAGAGTCCTTCCCCAGCTCTCCTGTAGCTCCCTTCAGATATGGCTCTAAGGTCTCCCCAGAGCCTTCTCTTCTCCAGGCTGAATCCTGGAGTCACCTCCCAGTTGTTCTAACTCATCACCTTTAACTCAGCCTTTTGATTGATGAAGCCTCTTGGCATATAAATCTGTGGGATTTATAACTTCGCATAGAAGGAAAATGATAATTGGCATCTCTAATAGGACTCGCAAGAGGATAGATGGACCCAGAAGGGCCTAAAAGCATAGCTGGGTCCTGCTCAGTACAACAAACTGGTGTAGAAAACAAGTGTAAAGGTTAGCAAATCTTTTGGGAAGGGGTGGCTGGTGAGGCCGTGTCCCCAGTCCTGCTCCACAACTGCTGGAGCAATGGAGCTACTGGATTTGGGCTCCTCTCCTGCCCTGCCCGTGGGCCAGGGAATGACTGACCTTCCTGGGAACTGGGCGAGCTGGAGGCAGCTGCGTCAGAGCCACCAGCCTGCACGCCAGTTCCCAAAGCCCAGCATCCCCAGGGCATTCTTCCCCTCCCTGTGCCATCAGGGTTTGCAGTCAGGGGAGTTTCCCATCACCCCTGTGCCATCGTGCTGCAGCAACTCCCAGTTTGGTGGCTGTGGGAGGCTGTCACACCACCATCACACCCTGAGCCACGACAACCATCCAGAACCCCAGGAATCACCCCCATTCCTTCTCCAGGCAGCGTTTCTGCAACTCCAGACCATATTTTCCTTCCTTAGCTTCATGCACCAACACAACTTGGGTTGAATCAGGAGAACAATAGGAGCAGCTAAATAGATTTCCATCCCCTCTGTCTCCTGTCAGCAAGTACAAATCCCAGGGTCTCTGCTATCAGGTTTGTTAATGTCTGGATGCAGCCCTAGCCCTCGGCCCAAGCCTGCCTCAACCTCTCACAAAGGCTGAGCAGAGAGATTTGGAGATTACAGAGGATTCTCCTGGCTGGGAATGAAGAAGAGGAGCACGTGCACGTGAGAAATGTTGAAAGATGCAAAACTCTTGCTCCTGGGTAGACACTCACCCTGGGCTTCCCCCAGCTGCAGCACACATCTTTCATCCTGGCTCCACAAGCCTCTTCCAGAAGCTCAAGGCTGATGGACATCTCTTCAAATTTGGGGAAAAAAATCTGGCTGTACAAATAAATTGACCATCTGAGAGAGGAACATCAGCCTGTATTAGACATGTATTAATTTCTGGGCGAAGGCAGAATTAAAACCTCAGTGGCTCTCTTGCTTCTCTGCACTGCTCTGAGCTTTAATCCCTCCTAAAATATACATAAACAAACATGGAAAACTCCTCCTGCCCACTCCCAGGCAACATGAATCATACAGCTCCGAGAGCCCAGCCTGAGGAATAACAAAAATCAGTTTTAGTCATTCCTGTTCTTCTTACCTGGGCCACCACATGCTCTTTCCGCAGCATGCTGGCTTCCTCCTGCTCATAGGGGTATTTCATACCCAAATTCAGCTCCCCAGCTTGATTTTTCCAACTCTCGAGAGCAATTTAGAGCAGCTTAAACCCTTCCGATCCCCGCCTTCCAACTCTGGTCAGCTCGAGTAGCTGTGTCCAATTAATACCTCCCAACAGCTTTTGATGTGCTGTTACCAAGCGCATATTACACTGGGAATTTCGCGGTGCTTAAGTGAAGGCTATTGGCCTTACAGGCTTGGAAAGCCTCTGCCTCACCTGCCAGGAGGATGAGGAAGGGAGGATTGCCAGAGCAGGGGAGGCAGAGCACTGGGGATTCTCACTCCGGAACTTCCTGCCAGTTTCTGGGCAGTTTTGTGTCCTTCTGAGAGTGGTTTTGGAGAAGAGGCGATGCGGACGCCGGAACAGACTCTCCCAGAGGTTGGAACAGTTTTGACAACTGCTAATGCTGGAAAAAAAAAAAAAAGGAAAAAATTAGAAATGTTCAAAAGTCATGAAATATTTGAGATCCTGGAAATAATAAATCATCGTGGTGGAGAAGATTTTTCTCTCCCTTTTCCTTTTTTTCCTTTTTTTTTTTTTTTTTTTGTTATATGGAGACATAAAGGAGAACAAAGAAGTATTTTATTCCATGATTCCTCATCTAGGAAACATAACTGGCTTGTGCCTTCTCTGTTTCCTGCACAGCCAGGGCTGCCAGATCATTTACTGCTCTGCGAGGAGCAATCCCTGTCTGAGGAGGAACAGGAGACTTCAGGCAAGGACTGTGAAATTTGCACTACGAGACCTGGCTGCAGGAAAACACTATTTTCTAGCTTTGATATTAGTATTAGGTGAAGACCAGAGTTAGGTGGTGAAGGCTCTTTGCCATTACGAGCTTCCACACTATGCCAAAGGAGTTTCCCAAGTGGGATAATTGGGCTGGCGTGGCTTGAAATGCTTTGGTTAGGAATTTCTGGAACTGCCTTTCGATATTACTGCTGATTTCTCCACGCAGCTTTTGCTTTGCAGAGATACCTAACTCAGCAGTCACAGAATCACAGAATGCTATGGGGTTGGAAGGGACCTCTGGAGATCATCTAGTCCAACCCCCTGCCAGAGCAGGTCCACCCAGAGGAGGTTGCACAGGAATGTGTCCAGGTGGGTTTTCAATGTCTCCAGAGATGGAAACTCCACCAATTCTCTGGGCAGTCTGTTCCAGGGCTCTGCCACCCTCAAAGTGAAGAAGTTCCTCCTCATGTTTAGATAGAACTGAGGTTTGAGTTGTAGGAGTTTCTGATATGGTTTCCCAGTTTCTGCTGGGTTTCCACAAGCCATCAGGACATGCTGGCTCCGCCATGGCTCCCAGTCCTCCCTCTGAAAGGCTTTAAACTGAATGTTCAGATCTAAATAAAAATAATTTTAGAAAGTAGCTGACGCTTGAGCCTTGCAGAGAAGCAGCTTTTTTCTTCTCTTACGTGAGCGCGTGTTCATTTTTAGTATTGAATCATAGCATCACAGAATCGTCGAGGTTGGAAGGGACTTTTCAGATCGAGTCAAACCATCAACCCAACGCTGACAAAACCACCACAAAACCACATCCCTCAGCACCACGTCTGCCTGGCTTTTAAATATCTCCAGGGATGGTAATTCCACCACTTCCCTGGGCAGCCTAGTCCAATTCTTGATAACCTTTTCAGTGTAGAAATTTTTCCTAATATCCAATCTAAACCTCTCCTGGTGCAGCTTGAGGCTGTTTCCTCTTGTCCTATCGCCTGTGACTTGGGAGAATAAAACCAAAACACCCTAAAGTCTTAAAACAACTGAGTTCAGACCAGAAAGTTTACAAATCCTTAAGGAGCCGTGAGCTAGAGCTCCCCATCATCTCCTTCTGTACTCCTTTTGTAGGCAACAAACGCAAAACTTTCAACCCAAGACCCAAGTCCAGCACACACCTTGAAGCATCCTTGGCTGTAGCCTTCACCCTCCTGTTGATTCCAGCACAGCTCCAGCACCAAACATAGCTCTTGGCTCCCACAGCTCCAAAGCAAGGGATTTCCAGGAGCCCAGCCAACCAAAATCCTGGCAAAGTGGTGAGAGGGCAAGCTCGGTGGCTACCAGCGTTGCCATGGAAATCGTTCACTGGCTCTTCAAGCCTTCCCCAAGGTGATGAAGCAGGTGGATGCTGGTGAAGGTGAAGGCCTTCTCCTCCACTCAGGCACCTTTGGCTGGTGGCAGGTCGAGCACCAGGCCCCTGCACCCTTCGAGGCAAGGACCGTTTCTCTGCTCCCTCCTCCAGCGAGCCAAGAAAGCGCTTTTCAGGGCTGTAGAACAACCGCTACCTTTCCTGTTTCTTCTTATTCTTGGCACAAAGGATTTTGGACGGTTTCCAACTGAGGTTAAAAGCATTTAAGAGTCTGTTTGCAGAGTGTTGTTTTTTTTAAACCCGACCTCTCCTTGTAACACACACTTCCCAACCCCCCCCCAGCACATACAAAAATATCCAAACGGCTTTCATTTTAGAACTGTCCTCGCATTCCTGATATAAAAAGCTCTGGAGTAAGGCATTTTTTTTCCCCCCTTTACATTTTACCTACTGCTTGGTTTTCAAATTTCATCTTTGCATTTGAACAGTTAAATCACACGTCTCCCAACTCGGGTCGGGGGGGAAAAATATGAACTAGAAAGAGCACAGTAAGTCACATCACCTCATTTCCTAGGCAGAGGACCAAAATATTGCTTGCAAAATACCAGTTGTTGTTGTTTGTTTGTTGGTTGGGATTTTTTTTACGCTACAAAAATACAATTAGGCTCTCAATTAAATTTTACTCATTTCACTCATGGGAGTTTGTTAGCTCAAGACAGCCCGAGGAGCTCCCAAGGGCTCTCACTAAAATGCTCTGCACGAAGCCTCATTGCTTCTGCAGCTACAAAAAAATAAAAAGGGAGGAGGGGAGGGAAAAAAAGGATTCTTTCCAAGTACCAGAACCCAAATTCTGCAGACACATCCACCACAAATTCCCCATGTGCTTAGTCCCAGGGGACAAACCGGATGAACAGGCTCGACTGAGGGGTTCTTGGTACCTGCAGCAGCGGGTGCCCGAGCGGTGGCTCCTGGACCAAGACGCAGGGACTGAGGGAACCGGTTCCACCACAGGACTCTCGGCTGCTTCTGGGTAACTGGCATCTCCCAAAAAAGAGAGCTTTCAGATGTAATTAAATTTTACTATTTTATTTGTGAAAAAACTACAAGCAGAATTCATAAATAGACATTTCTATTTAAAGCAGGAAAATGATAAAGTGGCTTCTAATAACAGTCGTGCACATGCCAGTAACAGGAATATATTAACATCTTTTATTTGCTAGACAAAGAGCAGTGTCCAATATAAATTTCCCGAAAACATTTAAGACCTGTGAATTTCTGACCAGTTCACAAAACCACCATTGACACTTTAGCATGAAGATTAAAACAAACCTAACAGGACTGTCAGCTCTAAAGACTTTACAGAGCGGAAAAACTTTCAAAAGCGTTATACAAGCTGTCTTTCTGGGCAAATGAAAAATATAGCTCGTATAATACATTAACATAAAAATCCACAAGATAAGATTATGTTTTGACATACTTAAACAAGCATTCTATATTTGTCTCCAACAAACAAAGCTAAGGAAATAATGTAACCATCTTTACACAGTAAATTAAGGTTACAAGTCATACACAAGAACAGAACTGCTTGCGCATTAAAAACTGTTCAGCTCCATTGTCATACTCTAAATGTTGGCTCTTAAAACCATTCGGTTACATACAAGCAAAGGTTATTATATAGTCAGCAATTAATAAATTTTCAATAATTTAAGTTTACGGTAGAGCTTAAAAAAGTAGACTGAGAATGATCTTGGTAAGGCAGGTGAAAAACATCTCAGTGGAAATAAACTCACGGAAGCTGCTGCCAAAATTTGTTTCGATCTGTCCGATTTGAACCAAGCAAAGTGTCCCAATTCGAATAAACAGCCCGATGGTGTAAAAACGCTGTCATTTCTCCTTTGCAGAACTAAGGTCAAACTGAGCGAGAGTCAGGCAAGCCGTGTTGGTGTCTGTGTGTCTGTGTAAGAGTCCAAACTCTGCAAACATTAACACTGTGCTTTACTTACCTGCTTTCTGTGCCACTGAACACCACGGATCTGCTCCTTCCCCTACACTAGTGTTTTGGTTGGGTTGGTTTTGGGTTTTTTTTGTCTTAAACACACTCCCCCCCACCACCCCGACAGCCCATGGACACAGCGGGGAGGGAATTCCACCCCAACACACACACACACAAACACACACGGTGTGGATGCGTGCCGCGGGGATGCTTAACTTCAGAAATTAAGGGTAAAATAAAGAAAAGCAAACGTGATCCTTCAAAACCCACAACGCAAGAGCTACGGATGAGGCCGGGGAGGCTCGATGCTTCGCTAGCGACTTCTACTGAATGCAGAATTACAGGTCACTTGTTCCAAAGAAATTTTCCCACTTATTTATAGCAAGCTACTTTATTGAGGAGGCACGCCCAAAGAGACGGATGTTACCGACTTTCCCAGTAGCCATGAGTAGCTGGTTACGGCGTTAAAGCTTTTTCAACTGATCTACAGGTCCGTTTTCACTCGAAAAAGAAGCGATTTCCTGGTACACACAATGCTTTTTTTAAAAATGCACAAATTCCCAGATTCAGCGAAGAAGGGGAGCGGGTGGCTTTTGACTTGAAGCACCAGAATTAGCCCCGCTCAAAGGCCAGGGGGGAAGTCGCCGCTCGCTCACGCTCCTGGCTGGATCCTGGCCGAGATGCACGCAAGCCTAATCGATAATGGATCCTTTATAAAGCAGTGCAAAATATACAAGTTCAGGGGCATCTTCAAAAAATCTCTCTTAAAAAAATTATTCCAATACATTTCAGTAAAATAAATAAATATGGCTGACCAGTTTACCCTCCCTGAGACCCTTAAAGGAATAGTAAAAACTGGAAAAGGAATGTCTTTGCAATATCCCACTAATGTTAAAATGTGGATTGAGAAATTCATAGTATTTAAAACTATGTATAATAAATTGTCTTGATGCTCATAGGAAGCATCTGGTTTCCTTTGGTTCTTTTAATAAATATTTTAAAAATGCTTAAAAAGGTAAAGACAGCCTATTACTGTGAATATAAGCAGAATTAAGTTGGGGTGCCCAAGTTAACATATTCGGAATAAAACCACTGCTGCAAAGGCACTGCCCTCACACCTTCGAGCAGGGCTCGGAATGGATCCCTCACTCACACCTCTCTGTCACCAGTGTGAAAGGAACCTGCGTCTGCTACTCAAAACTACACAGATTTTTAAAAGAAATCTTAAATCAAGTTGCCTCCACAAAGAGAAATTACTCTCGCTAAGCAAATAATTCACGATACAACAAGTTGGCACAAAGTTGTCAAAATGTGGCCCTCTTTTGTCACGCCCAAAAGTTATGCATTTGATGTTAAATGAAGCCACAGCCTCTGCGCCCGAAATTACCGCAAAGCACCCTGGGGCCACTAAATAAAGATGAAAAGCCAAAGAGGTTTGGGGTTCTTGTTCTTTTTCAAAAAAAAAAAAAAAGAGTTTGTTTCACCTCTTCAGCCTAGTGTTTTAGCAGGATAATGCACGGAAGGTAAACTGTAAAGCAACACTAAGAGGCCAGGAAAAGAAATTACAGTCTGAATAGCTTTAGAGCAAGAATGAAGGAGATGCTGGTCACGAGCACGAGCCAGATGTGCCACTCGTGTGCCAGCACGAAAGCTTTTCCCTGCTTGTGCTCCCACAGCAGGAGACCCAGAAGCGCCCAAAGGCCGACAAGCCCAACGTCACCCCTGGATGAGATGCTGCTCCTGGAATACATGGATGGACTTTGAGGAGAAGAGCCACCCCAACAGCACAGATGGGACAGGAGGAAGGGGGCTGAGGACGAGCGACTCGCAGGCTGGGAAGTTCATTCCCTCAACCCGCCACGGCTCCCTGCTGCCCTCCAACCCACAGCAAACTGCTCCAGTTCTAAAATTACCTCAACCACCCATGCAGGAGGATGAAATTCATTACATATAAGGGATTGGCTATGCATGACACAGCAATGCTCCCGATGCCAAAATACAGGAATCCGTGGCACTGCTGATACTGGTCTGGTGATGAACGGTCACCCTCCAGCCGGGCAGGAACCTGCCCATCAATCCGAGTCAGCCTCGTGGAAACACACAAGCTACCTGGAGCAATCTCTTCTCATTTCAGATCCCAAGCTATAAAAATCAAAACCGTGTGTCCAGTATGTTTTTAGCCATTGCTTAGGGAAGAAACGGGGAAGGAACAACAGACAGAACGGGTCCCATCCAGGTTCAAACCTTCAGGAACACTTTTCACCTAAGACCAGTTCCATTTCAGTTTCAGTATTTTCACAGAAGGGGACTGTCCCAGATCTTGAACTGTTCAATTATTATTTTTTTTTTAAATCACTTCACAGTGTTTCAAGCACCAGCGTTTCCATGTATTGGTTTCAAATAACCCTTTATATATATTTATTTATATATATATTTATATATAATTTATATCAAAACTGATAGTACACAGTATAAGTGGAAGAAGAACTGAACTTAAAAAGGATATGTTGAAAGAGGATGGAGTTTGTGAATGCAATAAATAAAGCCCCCTTCCCTTCCCACCCGCTCCCTACCCCAAAACAAAAAGTTGTAATGTTCATGGAAAATTGTGCACAGCAGATATTATAAAAAAGTAGATTCAGGAGCACATCCAATTATAAATGATTGTTAGGAAAATCATATAAAACAATGGAATACATAAAAGTGTCAAGAGTAATCGTTAGGGTGAGAAATTCCTTGGTGGCCAGATGCCCACGGCAAGCAGAAATTATCCTGGTTGCATCAGTAAGAGGTCGATGTCCAAGAAAACAAAAAGTGTGTGTTCAAGCACAGAAGAGGCTCTCCAGGATTGGAACAGCATGGGCAGGTGGAGTGTTTGAATTTCATACCCTGATTCATAGTTTCCACAACTCCATGTGCAATTTTCAGAAAGATTCGTCGTTGACTGCCGACATGTCCCCCTTTGGCGTGGAGGAACGGGACGAGCCCTTGTCTGTGCTCTCAGAGCCCGAGCTGCTCTGATTCTGTTGTTCTGATCCTGCACTGGAGGTGACTGTAGAAGACGACGTGGAAGAGGAGCGAGTCTTTTCCTTAAAGTCTGTGATAATTACTGTGACGTTTCCCACCGTGACTGCCAGCTGCTGCGCGGTACTTCTGTCCACATTTTTCAGTCTGGGTCTAAAACAAATGAGAAAACATTTATAAAAAAGGATAAAACTACACGAGCAAGGAAAAGTTTATTAGAAAAAGCATTCAACAAACTCAGTGTGGATTGTCCTCTGCTCGCCTGCGCAGATGGTAATACCTGGGAGGAGAACCCACAGAATAGCTTGGGTTGGAAAGGACCTTCAAGACCAAGTTCCAACCCCCTGCCCTGGGCAGGGACACCTCCCACCACACCAGGTTGCTCCAAGCCCCATCCAGCCTGGCCTTGAACCCCTCCAGGGATAGGGCAGCCACAGCTTCTCTGGGCAACCTGTTCCAGTGTCTCACCACCCTCACAGCAAGAGTTTCTTCCTGAGATCTTATTTAAATCTCCCCTCTTTCAGTTTAAAACCATTACCCCTTCTCCTATTGCTTCACTCCCTGTTGAAGAGTCTCTTTCCATCTCTCCTATAGGCCCTTTAGGTACTGGAAGGCTGCTATAAAGCCCAGGCAGCAGTAAGTGCTGCACGAAGCTTTGACCTTCTGCTCCCTGCAAAAGCCCAGGCTGTGAGGAGAGACCTGTCCTGCAGTGCTCTGCAAAGGGTGCTCTGATGCAGTTATTCCTACTCCAGCTCCGTCAGAAAGGAGGACAGACAACAGAGCCAAGGGGACAGGAGCCAGACAGACTGAAGGATCTCTTCCCCAAGGGGCAGATGAAAGAGTTCTCTTATCTAAATTCACCATCTCATCATGTGCCCTGATGTTATGAGACAAGGCTGTGACTCTGCAATACAAAACCACATGAAAGCATTTGACCAGGGCTCTTTCATTCCCATATTGGAACTCTGCAGCTGCAAACAACACAGGCACCAGGACAACTTGGCTTCTCTTTCAACTGCTTTGAGCTTATACAAATCAGATGCCCCGTCAGCCCATGTATAAAATCACTCAAAATGTTCCCTCTGGAACCGAGGCTATTGTAAATAAAATCCAGAATGTACGATGGTGTTTCTTTCAGCTAGTGCTTTAGGTTGGGGGAAGGGGAGAGGGAAAAAAAAAAAATAAAATCAAAACCACCAGAAAAGAACATGCTGGTATTTATAGCTCAGGATTATCTCAGCAATTTGCATGCTGTGCTATCATTCAATTAGTAATGTAGCTAATAAGGGTCTAGACTCTAGGAAGCTGACATTCACACACATTTCAGAGGCCGGTCCAAAGCTGTGATACAACAGATCTTGGACACTCCTCCAGCTACCAGCAAATTCCAAGTCAGCTGCACCGACCGCTACAATTTACAGCTTTTGCTCCTAATTAAGGGTCAGGTTTAAGCAGCTGAATATTCCCGATAGGGAAATTAAAAAAGGAGAGTCTTTATACATCAGTGAAAAGTAGCTTGCTGAGAACTGCCTTATTCCAAGGGATGGAGGGAAGGTTAGTTTACTTTGGGCTTGAGCTCCAGCTTTTAAACCATGTGTTTTAAACCATGTGCCTGTCCTCATCCTCGTCTGCAGCACACTGGGCTAGCACAGGTGAAACAAAACCAAACAAAAAAAAAAGAGGAAATTAAGCCAACTTTGCATTTGCCATGCATGTCCAATGGCTTGCAGTGGTAAATTAACAACAGGAAAGTCCTTAAGTGGTAGTTATCCAAGCAGTATTTTACAACTAGACAGACTAGAAAAAAAATATATTATGTCCAGCTTCAAAAATAGAACAAATGTATTTCTGCAAACTTGCTAATCAAAAATGAACACACTGCACCAAAAATAGTATTTTTCGTATCTAACCCAGGAGGTTGTTTCAATTTTTAACCCACAGCACAGGAAAAGCATTTGTAATAGACAGAAAATACAATTTGAATACTGCCAGGCTGGGAGAACTGTCAGTAAAACCTCCTGCTTGCAAAGAGCCCCTCCGTTTAGCGCCCGGCTTTTTGGAAGCTGTAACCCCACTGAGCTCAGTGAATTCCCGCAGCCCCAAAACACACACCCACGTGGCACCTCCGTGCCTGCAGGAGGTGGAACCAGAGGCCAGATGCAAGGACGTCACCTTGTTTGTGGGGAAGAAGAAAGGGCAGCCAGCTCAGCGAGTGGCGGGGTTTCCGTCAGCTCTCGGCAGATGAGGGCTGCCCACGAGGCAGCGCCGGCAAACGCGGCAGCGAGAGCTCCCGGAAGCCGCGGTACGTGTACGGATTTTCCTCCCTAAGCCCCGAGTTCCTCTAGGAAACCCAGTTCTTCCTGTAATTTGCCTGGGTCGTTTGTTTTCTCTTGTATTCAGAAACAATGAAAAAAAAACCTGCTGGCCCAGATACTGGAAACAGACCGTACGGCCTCCACCTTTGAGCATGCACTCTCGATATTGCTTGTCAAAAAGGCAGCATTGGTAGTCATAATCAGAAAAAACAACAACAAAAAAAAAGAAAAAAAAAAAGAAAAAGAAAAAAGAAAAATAAATTTAAAAAAAGAAAAATAAAAAAGAAAATTTAAAAAAATAGAAAAATTAAAAAGAAAGAAAAAGTTTTTAAAAAGAAAAATTAAAAAGAACAAATATTTTAAAATAAAAAACAATGCCCTGTCCAGAGAAACTCCTAACAGCAGCCTTTGAGATACTCCACACACCAAGCACCTGAACGAAGGTGCTCGTGCATCTTTACATGCCATGACAGAGTAATATGGAAGGACTAGGGGGAAGCAGGGCTCTGGTGCAGGATTTCCCCACTGTCCCAGTCATTCTCAATGCCAGTTTTTAGAACTGAGCCTCAAAACTACTTCTGCAGGTTTTAGGGGTCTCCCCTGTGCAAAGAGCTGGTTGAGCACAGATGGAAACCCCCAATCTCTTCAGCATGCACATGTAATTTTTGCTCCCTATAGAAAGCAAAGGGATCAGCTCATTCACCTTATTTTGCAAAAGTAAACACTCTGATACTTGATGTTTATAGCTATAAACATTTATGGCTAAATAAGCAATCAACCTGAAATCCCACAGCAAGGAATGGAATAAACTGAGGTACTCTGTCAGAAACAGACACAGTATCCAAGAAGTTCAAACAGGATTTCTAAAAAATCCAGAGACCCTTAAAAGACAATTTGCAAAAAAACAGTTAAGAAACCTGGGCCTGAAAAACCCTGAGCAGGTAACTTGTGACTGAAAAAATCAGAGCCTATAATAGACTCTTGACAGCGCTCCTGAGTTCAGTGAACTGGAAGAAAAGTTCCACTAAACACAATTAAAAAGACAGATTAAGAGCTGAAGGAGATGATGTATCCCTTAAAAATAAGCAGCTAGACCTGATATTATCAAGGATTAATTAGGAATGACAAAAGCTTGCCACAAAACATGGACTGCAGTAGACAGAGTGACTCCTTTGAGGAGTAAAAATGATTGTTTGATGTAATCTATCAATTTAATATTATATCATTAGTCAAGTGCATTGAGTCTCCTGCATCCTAACTCAAAATCGGTACCATTTCTAAAAGAACAGGACAAAAAAAATAATTGCAATAAAGCTATATTCCTTTAATCAAATCAGAAATGGACAATTTGATCTCTGGGGACTGAGGAAGAGTTAACAGCAGTTCCTGCAAACAGCTCAGTCTCTAGCACAGCAAATCTCACACTGCCCTCACTACATTCAAGTGAGTTACTGTGAACAGGACAGTCACCCTTATTAAACATCTTCATGCTATTATTTAAAAGCTTTCAAGACAACAGTTTTCTGCAGAATCATGCCTTGCCAACCTTAACACCAGCAGCAGTGTGAACTGTATCTGCCTTGTACTTTACAACCATTTGTGGGTAACTAATATTGTTCCAGTTCATCTGGCTTCACTATAACATACTTATTACAGCACATTTTAAAAAGAGATGCAATTCCTACACAGCCCACAGTTGAATTGTGCCTCTAGTAGCTAAGCTCAATAATATAAAAACCTGTTCTTTGATGATGAATTTTTGATTTAAGAAATAAAGCACAAGACACCACTTAAAGAAAACCAGCATGGAGCATCAGTATAGGCAGGACTAGGAATAAATCACTCTCCATAGAGAGCTGCTTGCTTGAAACTTGGACAAATATGAAACTAATCATTCATGGGTTTTGTTCATAGCAAGATTCTAGCAAATCTGTTCATGCAGTCTTACTTCCCGTAAACTTGGAAAATTATCTTGACAATTACAGTGACTGAATCACAGATAAGAAAGTAAAAAAGTAACCTTTGTTACTGCTATCAAGTGATGATAAGAATTTGATAAAGACCAGCGTGATTGCTGGTTTATATTTTTCCCTCACTGTGTTTTACAGGCTAAAGCATTAGTGCCCACTTGACGATTATTTTAGCAGAGAAATGAAAAATGAGTGGACAAGAGACCAAATATTTCCCATGTCTGAATCTGTCCTCATCAGCAGAGTGCCTTGAGTGTTTGGACATGGAGAAGGCTCCTGCCCACTGCTGATGTGGCCACAGTAATGCTGGCAGCCCCCGTGGGTCACACAGTACCCTCTGCCCATCAAAAGAACAGTGTCTGCCATTTATCACAGAGTTCTCAGATACCAAGAGCTTTAGGATAAAGTTACCTTGAAGTGTGATTTGAGTCGCTGGTCTTTGTTGTAGTATTCCCAGACTGTATACTGTTCGCCTCGCTGGGAGGGTCTTTCACAATATCTGACTTTGGTCTGTAAGAATTGGAGGGAAGAGGGTAAGAGTATAAATTTAGATTAACCACACAATTAATCAATACACAGCGCTACCGAAATCACTCCACATTTAATAGCGCATCTTTCAAACTTACTTAGTCTTCTTGTTAGTGTTCTTCTTCGTAACACTTGGACTAATTTCCTTCTCTTTGTCAGGTTTTTCTTTGTCTTGTTTTTCCACTTTCTCCTTCTTCTCCTTCTTAGGTGGTGGTGGGGTTGCATATTGCTGGGCAACTTGTTGTGCCACCAACTGAGAGTTTATTCTAGGTTTTCTATAATGACAATATAAAAAAAAGAGAGATCTATAGTCAATTTTACACAGTAAAAATGACTTTACCAAAAGCAGTATAAAGATTTATCTCAGTAACCAGAAGAGAATATTGTTTATAAAGAAATCAAATAGACGTCCTTATTTAATGTGAAATAATACTGCTGCTAACAAACCAGACAGAAATTTTAAAATTAAGAAATATTCCAAACTGCCGTTTCATCAGCTTTTAGCCTCCTCTAACATTCTTAAGTATAATGCTCCCTTTCTTCCATCCACATCATGAGATCACAGCCAATTTTGGGGGGACAATAGTGAAAAAGCAGCTTTTAAACAGCCAAGTCTCACTCTAGCTACACTTTAAGAGAAAGAACAGAGCGAGAAAAATAAGTTTCCGGATAAACATCGGTCTCCTTCGTATCTTTCAATTTAATTTTTCAAACAAGCTTCTGGTTCCCTGAAGCAGCAAACCTCGCACAAATAACAAAGAACAAGAGAAGGTAACTGAGATGACTTTGTCCCGGGGCTGGGACCAAAGCTCTCTGGCAGGAGCCCAGAAGCCAAGTGGGCTTTCAGGCTTCCCCGGGGAACGGCCGTGCCAGGCTCCGACACACCATCTTCACACAATGGTCTCCAGTCCCCGATGGTGCTTGGACAAAATACACTGAAAGACAGCAAACTGTCTTTCAAAGACTACTTCCATTTCAAATTATGATTTATACAGAAAGCAAAATAGCTTCATATGTAACCCATACCTGGGTTACTGATGCTCAGATAACCTCATGGAAATTTGTACCTTCCTCATCCAAACTCTCATCTCAGCAACTGGAAATCTCTCATTCCTGCCCTGCCGTATCAAAAAGCAGTTTATACTCTGAACACTGACTACTCGTGATCGATTCTACCTCTTCAACATGCCAGAAAGATCTATGCTCCCCATGTCCACACAGCTTGGGGGCATAGTGGGTGGGGGAGAAAACCAGGTTATCAACTCCATTAGTGTTCCATTATGAGTCGAATACTAATTGCAACAGTTGCTCATGCTTGTCTTTAGCTGTTATATTGGTCATAAATACAATTCAGATCTTCTGCCTAGAACAGATTGTCAATGGAAGTAGTACACATGTATTATTAAGTCTACAACTGGAACACAGGAACCCAAGGGCTTCTGCTGCAGAGCTCTGTACCTGCACCCAGATTTTACTACAAACTTCTTGAGAGACTTTCTGAAGAAGCTACTTAGTGGTTTCATGTGTTTTAAAAAAATAAACATATAAAACACTGATTACTCACATGTAACCTCTGCTCTCTGAACTTATACATATATATAATGGAACACTGAGAGAAGTTCTACTCCCTGTCAGAGGAAAATCCAAGTATCTAAGTATCTCTTGGCATTGGTTTTCTGCTTAATGGTATCAAGATGCTCTTACTGAAGCCAGATGTACCCAAATATTTAATTTCACTACCACAGTCCACGCAACAGGTTGTAATCAGGCCCCTGACCCATCTCAACACCACAGGCATTTGGATTTTTCACCCAACACAGAAACTGTAACTCACGTGATGCCATAATCTGCATCACTTTTGAGTGAACAGAGACCATCTGATCTTCAGCTATCACAACTGTGACGCTGAAAGGTTTTGCAGATCAGATCAAGCAGTTACCTGTCCCACAGAACAGTGAAGGTATTTAGCATCCTCACATTTAAAAATCCCATATACAGCAATTTCTGTCTGTATGACTGAAAATAAACTCCTAAGAAAAAGTGTTCTGGTTACACAGAAAAGATTTTTCAGAGTGATGCAACCACAGTAAAAGCTGACATTAGCTTGTGTCAAGCAACCTGCTAACCACCTACTCAAAAAAAAAAAAAAAAAGAAAAAAAAACACGTGAAAAAGAAAAGAGATAAAGTGTCATGAAATCTTCAAAGAGAGAAAAGATACCATCTCCCTACAGGATTATACATGATTAACCTCACTGCTTGAAGCTGCCACTTCTGCCCAGGCTTAGTTATTTGCTGTTTACACAACCAGCTAAGTCAGAAAGCCCAGCCATTCATGGGAAATCCCAAGTCAAGAATCCGAGAGCACCTTTGCGGTTTCTCTGCCGTGCAGGACTGGTGCGTCTGCTGCTGATGTTATTTCTGAGCCTTACGTCCAACCTCCACAGCTAGAGAGTTCCTGGTGCAGGAATGCTGCACTGCCTTAAATAATGATACAAATTTTAAAATGGAAACCTCAACTAAAATAAAATTAAAAAAAAAAAAAAGCCACGTTGCATTTCCCTAGGGAAGGCTGGAATACAAAACAGACCAGCCTTAAAAGTGCTCCTGCGGAGACACTTCACTCTGTGCTCTCAAACTCCTTACCTGTGCCTATGATGGCACGCTACATTTTACCATTTTTTGGCCAGGCCCTGACATAACCAGCACAACTTCTCCAAAATGCATATTAGCATATTCTTTCTGACAGGCTACAAAGGCTCGCTGGCGAGGGCAAACCCCAAAGAGAAGAGAGCAGGCAGCAGGGCACAGGCAGAGACCGGCCGGTGGGGATTCTCCTGCCACACCAAGGAGGGGAGCAGAAAGCTGCAGAGACTTTGGCCACCACCGAGCACGTTTCAAGATGTGCTGTACTACTAAACCATGTTTATTAGAACTAATAATCCAACAGCCTTCCAATTCCTAATTTGGCTCTTTCGCTCGCAATAGCGGCGAGCTTAAGAAGGTTAAAAAGCAGGTAAGCCAAGCAACTGGCATATTAAAATTAATAATAATAGGAGTAATAAAATCCTTCAAATACTGCCCACACTGTCACTACAGCCAGGATACACTGGTTACAAGCCCTTTACAGAAAAGCCAAGCAAAGCAAGTAGAGCAGCGCATTTTTAACCACAGCAAACTATAACCATAGTAACCACAATCGAGTAAAGCAGCTGTAATATCCAAAACTTGCTCCAAGTTTCCCTGCCTACCAAAAAACACATTTCAAGGGCTGCCACTGCTCTAGTCCAGCACCCCTTGCACCCTCCAGACACCTCTCCAGCCACACGTGCCACATCCCCATCATGTTTGTCAAAGCAGCCGCCCTCCAGGTGAGTGCTGAGAGTTCTTCTCCAGCTGCAGCAGCAGGTCAGCTTGCACTGCCTTCTAGAAATAAGGAAAAAAGTAAATTCAATCATGCTTCACAGTGGATATTAGTCATCTTCCATTTCAGAATTTGAACAAGGAAGGAAAAAAAAAAAAGAATAATCAGAGGAGAGAAAGACGTCTCACTCCCACTTGGGCTACAACAATTTTACGTGCTCTGGCTTCTACTGCAGAATTCAGAGTCATTATAACAGGAAGATCCCTTATTTCTTTTTTCTGTTTTTGAACACTACAATGTGTCTAAGATTCCTTTGCCCCTAATTTTATCCCAGCTGGCCTTTTTTAAATTTATTTTATTTTTTAGTCTCCAATCAAAATGCTTCAAACCAAATACACCACTATTGTATTAAACTATCACTTGAACACAGTAACCTGAACAGAAAGCTGAAAGCATTTCTAAATTTTTTCTAAGAATTAACAGATGCAGACACAAGCATTAGTCTTTTTTTACCCCCCAAACCACTCATCAGCTTACTTTCTGTAACGTTAAACTGTTTGTACAAAGAATACATCTAAATGACAAAAATCAAGCCTCTCCCAAGCTTTCTAACCAGCACTTGCACTCAAGGAAGAAGTATATTGTCATTTATACAAGATTTGAAGTATTAACATTACACACAACCACAAAAAAATTAAAGTAATGCCATACTTAGTATTACATTTGGTTCCTGAACTCCTAAGTAGACATCCTGCTGCTTCTCACAGGCCACCAGCTCTTCCCAATGAGAGGAAAAAGACTTATATTTTTAATCTCTGTTCCCTGGTCTGTGCTGGGTCCCCTCTGACATCAGCAGTGCGAAACATCTGCTACAAGAGACTCTGCTTGATTCCCCCCACCCTTGTCCCAACAAATTGAGATGTGCTATTACACCTTGGTGGACACCATGACTTACTCTGCACCCAGTATCAGGCGAGTGGTTTCAAAAACAGAGAAGCCCCAATATGGGGTAATTAACCTGCAGATAACGCCAACAATCAACATTATAAGAATGGTTTTTCAGTGGAACCATCTGTAATACATGTTTCCTTCTACCTTAACATTAAGATAAGTTATGCTTTGCTTGGACAATTTTCCCCTAATTTAAGAGACAGCCTGGGTAAAGACTCAACCATCAAGATCCAACATTTATGTTACAAAAAACCCAAACGTTATCCTTTTTCTTTTTTCTACATAAAGTGGGTTGTCTTCTCTCTCTAAAAACCAGAGTAATTAAACTAAATCAAACTATGCTTTCTCAATTATGATTGGTCAAATAAATTGTTTCACATTAAATAAGCTGTAGCTTGAGTCACAGGAGCAGATATTTGCACCACAATTCATGATCTTTGCAGCAAGGACATCCATACATGGATACATAAACCAGCTGAAATTTGTTTATTCCGAGCGTTTACCACTAAGTCTTTACTATCAACTATCATAAAAGGGAGTATTTGTGTGTCATTTAATAACAGACATGCACAGAAACCTTATGACTTCAAATACTACACCCCAAGATTGTCACGTTAAGTGACACTAGGATATTTGGCTCATGGGAAGTGGAATAAAAGCAAGATCTTTCACGAAGGGCTCACTGCTTATGTTACTGTGCTCTTGAAAAGAGAAAAAATATGTACTTTAAAGGTCTGGTAAGTATCCTGCAGTGCTTCACCACCTGCATTTTCTTTGGTATCTCAAAGCTTCCCTTTAAAGCCTGTCTCAGGCCCAAATCCAGAGCACTGATGCCCAGGAATCCCGCTGCTCCGCTCCTAACCCCTGCAGCCGGGCTTAGGAGTAGAGCAGCACAAATCACACTGCACATCCAACCCACGGTACTTACCCAGACCCAGATCTCAACGTGGATATAGGAGGATAAGTTTCAGCATATTTTTCATGCGACCCTAATTTCTGTGTCTGTTTGGGATTTCTTTGGCCCCGCTGCCTTGAGAAAAGGCAAGCCATGGCAGGGCAGAGGCTTTATACCCACGGCAACACACTGAGACCTTGAGGGACTCCAGCAATCCCCAGAAACGTGGATCTAATTACAACTGCTCTTACTTTCCTACAACTGTTATCAGAAGAATGAAAGTGGCATCAAGTGGGATTTCAGAGTCAAAAGCCTCATGTAACGTGAAGTACTGAGGATTTGGATAATTTCATGCTGTTCTGGCTTTGATGCAAGAGGCGATAGCGACAGACCTCTCTTTGAGAGAAAGCGTTTCCTACGCCCTGCACTGTGAAGCACACGATTATTTTAATAATCTTAGTCATGCATGAATCTATCTTTGCCCAAAGAAAAGCAAAAAAACCAAGAGTAAACGTATTTACATGCAGTTTATAAAACAGTGACAGAAGTGTAGTACAATAAGTGTACTCCTGCACAATTCTGTAAAGCAAGGTTAGAAACTAACCCATAAATACAGAAAAAAATAAAAGTTAACATCGCCTTAAAAGAATCTGACATCCAGGAAAACCAAAGTTTTGGTGAAACTAAGCCATAAACTTGATGGTGCAAACACTCATTCTTGCACGCATATTTTCCAGCTCGTTTATGATGGTTTTAGCAACAAGGAAGAGGATAAATGGAGTTGTCCATCTGCAAAGCAGTATGGAAGCTGTACACATTTATCTGAGAAGTTCTTCATGCAATACATAAACACAAGGCAACAATAAAAATCTTAGAAAACAACTTAGAAGGACAATCAGCAAGGAATAGATTGAGCAATATTTTGTTGAAGGAGCAGTTTTCCTTAAACACCAATGTGCTAATTGGTGCTGTGCTGTGTTTTTATTTAGAAGATAGATGTTGAAAAACAAAGAAGTTAATCTAAGGAACATCCACTTCTGGGCTGCAGGGGTTGTTTTTTCACAGCAGTGCCAGCAAGACAGGGTTATCTTTCAGTTGAAGAACCGAATGGATTTTGCTCAAACCTTATGTAAAAGGACACAGTGACATGTCTAAAAGACTGAGAGTTAGGTCTGAACATCTGGGGAAAAAAATTAAAAAAAAAAACCAGCTTCACACAAACCAAAACCCAATAAACTAAGTACATTTAAAAGTGTATAGCCACCTCCAGAAAGCCTCCAACAAGCTGTTCAACGTCCTCCTTGACCATCCAAGCCTGCCATCTCCCACCTCCTTGGAAGAGCCGAGAACAAGGAACACAGAGATAAAGGAGCCTCAGCTTTATGATAACTCTTTCTGCACACAGAAACAAACCTTGAGCTGTTCAGATTTCAGGAGAAGAGTATTTAAAACTTTCTGTTTGTCGACTAGAAGTTTTTCAGACTTCAGGTCATGTCTCATAGTTTGAGCATCCTCCCAGAATATTTAAAAATTATTTCCGATACTTAAAGTTTAGCGATCTCACAAAGCTACCAGCTCCCCTGCCTTTTAGAGTCAAAACCTTTCTTCATTTTTTCCTCTCTTTTCCTTTTTTTTTTTTTTAAATCAAATTCAAAACGGGAAAGTTTTTAAAAGAAATGCAAGCTGCCACCTCCCCTTTACACAACAGGACAGGCGTTACTAGTCACAGCCTCTGTGCCACTGTAGGAGAGCTGAGCCTCTGAATGACACCTAGAAAAAGAACACTCAATTCTTACTTGTTACAGGAGCCTTAGCGTTGCAATTTTTAATCATTTGGGCCCAAAGACAAATACAAAGACTTTTATTCCAAGAGATGCCACTGCCCGGATTCTGCAGCTCACATTTCTGATATTTTTTTTTAATGAAAATATCCTAAAAATCACAAATCCAGTACTAAGTGAGTTCCAGAACTGATCTATGAAACTATTTCAGTACGACTGCTCAATAGCATAGTGTAATAGCTTTTGCAATACTTTTACAATTCTTTTTTAATATACATTATTTCATATAATCCCATTACAAAACAGTCTTGAATTCAGGGCTGCAAGATGCTTTTAGAAGCAGTTTGACCAGAGTTTTGCCATTCACAAGCTGCAAGTACTCAGAGAAGTTCTCAAAGCACCCATTCTAGGACAGAACTGAAAACAGCAAATAACATTTCTTGTAATTGGTCACAATAGACACTACCACAAATCCAAACGTGAAAACAAAACGGGACCATTAATCTCATACCAAATTAAATAAAAACCCATCTTATATGGTGCTCCTTGCACAGCCAGATTTAGAAGCCAGTGAGCTTCCTGCAAGAAAAGAGCCCTAAACTAGAGAACAGGGTGATTTGGGGATTTGTTAGAAAATTTTCAGTGGAAAAGCACTAGTGTTTGCATTTTTTTCAAGTACACAGAACTTGCACAAAAGCTCTTCCCTGGCCCCAAAGGGAAAATGATAAATCACAGGCTGGGCTTTCTGGTTAAAAAGTACTGAGCCAGGAATTGATCATAAAACCTGGGTCTTCTCCACCCAGTCTCACGGGCTCCACTTACCTTACTGCCTCAGTCCCTGTGCTTCTCTACTACACAGATTCATAAAAATAATTTAAAAAAAAATATCACAGAATCATAGAATGGTTAGAGTTGGAAGGAACATTGAAGATCATGCAGTTCCAACCCCCCTGCCCTGGGCAGGGACACCTCCTGCTAGACCAGGTTGCTCAAAGCCCTGTCCTGACCTTGAACCTAAGGTTCAAGGCATGATGTCTAACATGTTGTGCACATTTTGGATTATAGGTTTATTCTATATGGCTCTGTGGAGGGTTCATGACACCAAGTAGTGTAAAGACAGTAGCAAACAAAAGCTCCTGTACACTGGAGAACAAAGAGCCATCCCTACAAGGTCTCCTGTGAAACAGCAATTCTCAAGACCAACAACTCCTCCCTAAACTCTTTAATTTGAAATCACAAGATAGCAAAAGGAAGAGTTAAACACAAGTTGTTCTTCAGGCTTCTTTGACACCAGAGCGTGGAAGGAAAACAGTGATGATGGTGAACACCAATGCTGAGTATCAGTTACTGGAATAGAGGTTAATGTTTAACTTAACTGCTAACAGTGTAAAATTTAAATTACTCTGTCTGCAGGAGAAAAAACAAAACTCATGCTGAAGTTTTGGAAGAATTACTGCTCTGTTTCTACTTTTAGAGTAAGAGCCTGCCTGGAAGCCCAGGCAGCGCTGGCAACCTCACCCATTCCCCTCATCTGTAGCACCCATCTGAGCTGCGACAGGAGATAATTTCCTATCTAATCTGCAGCAGCTAACGAGCGCCAGCGAAAGCCCAGAGGCTCTCCCTGCAGTTGCCTTCTCTGCCCAGTCCCAACCCCAGGCACTGTCCCACTCCAACACCAGCAACTGCTCCCAGCTCCATCCCTGGACCTACAGGTGGAAGCTGCAGCTCCCACACACAGCTCTCTGGCCATGGGCACTTGTGAAACATATATATGTATTTATTTATATATATATATATATATATACACAATAGCAAAGCAGCACTGAAGAACTGAGTACATCACTTAAGGTGCACCTGCACTCATCTGCTAGAATTACTTCCAAGAGGAATATCCTTTAAGGACCAGAATGGGAAAAATAAAGAGTTCAACACACTTGTATATAAATGTAAAATGAGCAACGAATCAGCAGAACACCAAATTTACCACATTTTAAGCACATTTGGTCTTGGGCTCATTTGGACAGTTCTGCTTCCCCATCCAAAAACTGCATTATGCTTACAGATATTATAAAGCTACTTCTCATCCAGGACAACGTATAAGGTCTAAGACAAACGTACAAAGCTAGAACAACAGCTTTTCAGATGTCTACTTGCATTTTACATAATAAATAATTTTCTACTAAGATTTTTTTAATGGCCCATTAAAAAAAAAAATCATAAATTATGAAAAAAGAGCACAATACATCTTTCCTCCTAAAAAAAAAAAAATTGCAATATGTAATAGATTAAAATATCATCAATTCCAGTTGCAACATCACCTTAAATTCCAGTTGAACAAGGATGATTTTACAACTCCCCTTCCTGCTTTCTGTCTAAGCTTTTGCCAACGACCAGTAGGAGTTAGGTCCACGGTTAAGTATTCGGGGAAAAAAGCACTCTCTCCTATTCCTCTATTACATTTGCAGGGAAGAAGTTCTACAGCAGTAGAAAAAATGTGCTACTATATATACAAAATTCACAACCAAGTGTTTAGAAAATGAGATGTAGCTGTAAATGTCCCCATGGGCATGAACATCCCCCCCCAGCTCAGGTTGCTTAAAGCCCCATCCAGCCTGGCCTTGAACACCTCCAGGGATGGGGCAGCCACAGCTTTTCTGTCCCAGCATTATCTGTGGTGAAAGTCACTGACAACGGTTTAAGAAGAAAACTTACTCTTCAATGAATCAGTTTGCTTTTCTAAGAATAAGAAATACAAGACATTCTGAAGGATGATGAGATAGGCAGGCATACAATTTCAAAAGGTCACCACTTGCTCAGAGAAGCTTCCCCCCCCACCCCCCCCCAAATTGTGTCCTCTGAACACAATCTGATAACTGAACACAGACGTACAAGTGACATTTTGGGGTGTCCAGGTGGCCCAACATGCAGCAATCCTGTATGGGTGGGCATTGCTCCTCGGGAGAGGCAGAGGGGAAGGCAGGTGCTGTGCTGCCATCGGTAGCCATCGCTCCAGCACCGTGGGAACAAGGCAGCCCAAGAGCACAAACTTTTGCTTTCAGAATTATTACTCCTGGGCATGAGGAACTGACCCAGATGGTTTCAAAATTTGCCAGGAAATAATATTACAATACTCAATTCAAAGCTCTTCCTCCCCTTAACTAGAAAGCCTTAGAAGAAACGTGCTTAGTAAACTGCTGGTTCCCTACTTGGGAGAACCAGCATGAGGGATATACATGTGCCTAGTGCATCGTAGGACAGGGAAACTCAACTACATTTATAAACAAACCAAGCAGAGAGCACTATCCTACAGAAAAAAAAGCCTGGAAAAATTAATTAAAACAACAGAAACATTTCCGAGTCCTCTGCAAGCCAACTTCTGATCTGCAGATAACGATAACTGCTTGTCCAGACCAAAACGATCATTTTTAAAGAAAGTTCTCAGATAAGGTAATCTTTAACCTAAAAGGCTCACTTTATTGTATTCTGGACTGTACTACCACTGTTATCATCCTGCTATTTTGCAGTTTTGCATCCACTCACAAGGCTTGCATCTATCTGCACACAGACACACGTGCACAAACAAAATCTCAATTGCCATCACTTTGGTAAAAGCCCCAAGGGGGGAAAGTAAGAAAATCCAGTCCAAAGTTCTTTTTTTTTTTTAATAATAATTCAAAACAATTCTGGTGCTCCCTCCTAAAAAAGCGGTTAGTCTCGCTGAAAACTACCAGTTACACTGTGAACCTGTGCCAGCTGCGAATCCCTCCGACCACCCTGGCACCATCATTTAAAGTCATTTTCCATTTAAAGAGTCTCACATCAGCGCCAGCGCAGCCTTTCATTACCCGTCCCACTTAATACCCACAATCTCGCTCGCTCGCTCGCTCTCCACTGACCAAGCCGAGCCCGGGGAGACTGATGTGTGGATTATTGGGATTCCTAATGCCTTTTTCTCCCCGCTGGCTGAGCGCTTGGCAGCCTGCCTGGCCCGCAACACGTGTGGCTCTGTCAGCCTAATGCACTGTGTCATCTGGAGAGTCTCGGGACGAAACGGGACCCAACGGCGTCCACAACGACCGAGAGCTCCCAAAGCTTCCAGCTACTCCTACACGTTCCAGAGCTGGGGGAGAAAGAGATCCAGGAGTGAGTGTCTGGGTGTTTGCCACCGCTCGCTTTCCAAGAGGCAAATATACAAGGTAAGAGCAACCACATTCAGCACCATCCCTTAACCGAAGGCTGGAGAGACAACACAGGGCTTTCCCATACACAACATCCGTCCTCGCTTCGCTGTTGTCTTGCAATGACTCAAAATCTGCACCCAAAGACTCTGGATTTGACTAATTATTTTTTCCCACGTAACCCACCTTCTGTTACCTAAATAACGACAGTGAAAATCCATAGATACAGGCTCAAAAGATGAGCTGTGACCCAGTCAGTTGTCACTCATCAGTTTAAAAGGTTGCTGTTAAACCTAAATGCCCGGCATTTAGTCAGGGCAGAAAGATATGAGGCTTAGGCATTTTTCTATAGAAAAGATATACTGAGATATTTTGAAGTGTGAGGAAACACATCAGCCCTGTAAATCCCACTGTAAATTCTTACAGGATGAGTATACAAAAGGAAATACCACACAACATGTAAATATCAAATAAATGCAAATTTAACATCATGCCTAACTAAAAAGCGTAGTAAAAGTGAAACTGGTTTGTAGATGAATGAAATACAGAAGCTGGCAGAGATCTTACTTGGAAATGGAAGAAAAATACACAAAATGCAGCCGAAGTTTCGCTTCCTCTGTACAACACAACAGAAAGCTCCAGCACAGCCCATGGCACATCCTCTACAGCCTCCTCAGACATTACACACTCTCCATACACACCAACATTTCCTACTTTATATCTGGCATCAGATTACAGGGGGCTTTTGTAATTATCTGAGCACAGAAAGATAAAGATTACCAATTATATAACTAAAGGATTTTTAGACAATCTATTAGAAACTGATTTTTCTGCTAATAAACACATACTAATTATTTTATAATAGCAAACACAGTAACAACTGAAGGAAGTCTTAAAAAGCATTACTACACAGTCCAACTGCACTGGATTTGGTTCCAATTCAAATGTATCATTGAGCTCTCAGCATCCCAACATCCAGCCACCTCAGTCTCGGGTGGATTTATATAGACACCCCTTGGTTCGGTTGATTTCCATTTAACTACAGGAACTCTTGACAAACACCAACTTGCTTGCTTGAGGATGACTACAGGAGAAGAAAATAAATGTAGTTTTTCTGAGCCCCAGGACTACACCACACTGGTGATACATCTCCCCGATTAGAGAAATTACCTGCTTCTGGAGATTTACAAAAAATGACTCAGTGAGATTCTACTACGTTATGTTGCTTCCTTCTCTTAATTTCTTCCTGGATTTGTGCAGCTAATTGCTTATCACCAGAATTTCCAAGTTAAAGTAAGCTAAAAACAGAACCTTCTTTTTACTCAAACGCATTGCAGAAGACAGCGTGGACCAAGCTGAGCAACCACTTTAAGGAGCTCCTACCCTCACTCTGCACCAAAACTGGGAGTGACAAGAGCAAAAGCTTTCAGGGTAGTACAACTGGATGAGTAATTATATATGTACAAACCAGCTAGAGGGAAAAAAACCCACAAAAACCCCAAAACAGAAAATATTTGCTCACCATCATCTCTTCTCCTAATCCCTGAGGTCACTGCCCACTCTTGCCACTGGTTTTTCAAACCCACTGATTCCCCCTCACCAGCCCTGGCTGCAGCCACCAACCCCAGCATTGGCTCCAGTGCTCATGGTGAACAGCAATAAGGAAGGTTGTGAGCACTGAAACCCCTGCACAAGTATTTGCAGCCTCACCTGGAACCCCCAAAGTCTATTTAACACCTTTAAAGATCGAGTGACAACTTAGGAAAAACACATGGGTTTAAGTTCACTGCCTGAAAATGGTCACTTCTGCTAGAAATCGTGGGGGTAGGCAAGGCAGAAAAGGTTGAAGCAACCACCTTAATGCTTCAATAACACAACTGCTCCCTTTTCTTCCTCAGAAGAAACTGCAATCAATCAAGTAACACAGCAAAATGCATGGAAATTATCATTATGGCACAAAAACACAAACAGAAAAGCCTCTTTTTAACAAAAGAAAGCCTCATTTTGAAACAGCTGCTCCACAGACCCAAGCCCACACCCTGAGGCAGGGGCTAGGTTTGGTTTTGTTTCTGTTTATTTCACGGTTTCCCTGTTTATTCAGCTTCTTTCCTCTGCCAGTGGCAGCCAGGGCAAGCGGCTTCATCCAAAACCAACAAGCAGTCCTTGCCCCCGACAGCCGCTCCACGCTGTGCTCTGAAACACAGGTAGCCATCATTTTTGGAACACAGAAGCAGCTTCAAGGCTTTTCTAAAGGAACAGGTAGCAAAACACTTCAGAGCTTCGTTGAAGAAAAAAAAAAAAAAACCCACTAGTATGAGCTGGAAGAGAACTCTCTGCTCCTTCCCTGGGGGCTGCAGGGATGCATGTCCCAGAGATGCTGTATCACCAAATGTTTGGGAGGTATCAGATTCTCTGCTTATGGACAAATGCACTTCTGTAGTGTTTGAAATGACCCATCCTACACCGAAGTTTAGGTGACACCAATTCCACCAATTTCAAATGAACAACTTTTGCCTAACCTGGGAGAAAGACTGACTCATCAGTCAGGGCTGAAGGAAGAGTAACAACATAAACCTTTCAAACACACATTTGTAGCAGAAACCTGGACAACCAAACAACCTTTGCAAACAAGTATGCTCGTTTTGACACCAATGGCAGAGCTCTTCTACAGGGATTTCCACAGAAAGTCAGTGTTTTGACAGAGCACAAGTTTCACTCGGTTTCCTTTGGGAAGGACATGCTTCCATTCAAGTGTAAATCCAGTTCTCCTAACCTGAGGGACACCTGAGCCAGCAAAAAAAGGAAGGTGATTGCAATGTATATACAACACCGTGCTACTGTAATGTGGCTAACAGTAACAGTGCTGGGATCTAACACATCTGACACCAGGAGAGGGCTTCAAAGCCCCACAGTGACCACAGCAGCCGGCTGAGCACACCCGATGCTCCCCACAGGCTGTAGTTCCACACTCATGGTTGTGTTTTATGCAGCAGAACAGAGGATTAATTGTGACATGGGGCAAAACGAGCAGAGAGGAGAGCGAGATGGGAATCACACCGGCAGGAGGACACACAGATTCTGTGCTGCTCTGCCTTAGGCACCACCAGGAATTGTTCTGCCCACGTGCACGCTCACTGTGGGGGTACACCTTCAACCTCAACTCATCACTGCACTCACCGACAGCCCCCCAGTCCTCCTGAGCACAGGCCTTCACAAGAACAGTTAAAATAAAGTTTCACCAAACCAGACAGACTCTGTTACTTGATAAAAGAAGTCACCAAGAGAAGGTGTTTCTCAAAAAAGTGTACTTTTAATTTAAACAGACATTGTCTCTTAAAGACTACCATTTCAATGACTGCCGTGTAGTGACATAGCACACCTGATAATAAGCTTATAAAAATAACCTTGAATCATCAAGGCTAATGAAGCCAGCCTGTTAATGAGCAGCAGACAAAGCATGCCCACACACAGTGCCCACTGCAAAACCAGAACCCAGGCCTTTCACAAGTTACTTCTTCACTGCTTCAAAAACAAATAAAACCACCACAGCAGCTTCACAGGCACACTCATCTGCAGCTTTTATAAGACAGGTTCCAGCAACAAAATCCTCTTTCATATATATATATGTTGAATATATATATGAATGAATATATATATTATTTTTTTTATATCAGCAAGAACTTCAGGTGACTTATTCCCCTCCAGTCCATTCACATGAGAAATATCCCTCACCTGACACAGAGCCTAAGGCTTGTTTTGGTTTTTTTTCAGAATTTTACAGACCAGCAAAGTTCTCTGTGCTGTTTAAACACATTTACTCCTATGCACACACACCCTCCACAGGCACACAAAGAGCTTGCCTGGGCTACAAGTGCTCAATGATGAGTAAACCTTTTGGATACTGCCATGCCTGTAACTGCATTTCACAGAAAGCAGCAGTAGGGTTGTGATCACCTGCTGTTTAAGTTCAACAATTCCTACAGGAAGATACAAGCTTTGTCTACACCAGCCCCACGTAATTAAGAAAACTGACCCTCAGACTTGGAAGCCCAAGTCTGGGCAATCACACTAAACGGAACAAGTTACTCTAAAATACTTCATACATTATTGCAATAACAGCACTTCTCAAATTCTTTCAACCTGGACTGACTTTGGTACTCATCTGACTTTCCCTTCCTGTCACAACTCTCAGGAGCAGCCCGAGCACCCACAATACAGGTCTGAGGTGACAGCAAACGCTCCTGGAAAAGGAAGAGAGAGTGAAAGACACTGTGAATAACTAACACCTGCCTTCCCACTGAAGTACATACATTATAGAGAATAACTGAATGACTGCTCTCCTTACTCAGGGAGGTGCAGATAAGAGGCAGGGGTCTTCTCATACCTCGGATGGGAGTTTAAAGCGCTCTCAGTTGGCAGCAACACACAGGGGAAAGTCACCAGCAGGGACAATTAACAGCTTCATTTTAAGTCACCTTTGTTCAAGTGAACAGCTCTTCTACTCAGACACACTACCTGAAACAACCCTTTCTCAACCGAACAGATATATTCAAGGCACTTGGCTAAAACCCCAATGTAAAACCTGTAAGGCCCCCAACACTGGGAAGCAGCTCAGGTGGAGCCTGAGTCTGAAAGGGGACAAGGACTCCAGTGCCCTCCTGCCACCCCAGCAACACTCCTACTCTCTTAAAAACCAGGTTTCAGGAAAACTCAAAACCAAGACCATGCACCAGCTTGCAGAGGAAAAGGAGAGATGTCTCCAAAATGAGTTATTTCAGGACATGCAGAGACATGTGAAGCGAGATGTAGAAACTTAGCGTAGAGCAGTAAATCCTAAATGAGACATTGTAAAGTAAGGTATGGGTAGATTTCACATAAGATGTTGTTTACTAGAAATATTCCAGGAAAAATGTATTTCAATTTAATAGACCCGTGTGGATTTTATCCACAACAGTGTCGATCTACTCAATCACCATGTCTCGGAATCGGATGCATGGTGGGAATTGAATTTCTTTCTGGAAACAGGTGTGAACATTTGTTGGAGCTGCGTTCAGTTCTGCCTCACCTCTGTTATAAACAGAATACAACCCTCATTAAAACCTCCCTCCATTAAGACATCGCAGTTGTGGCATTTTTTTTGTGCCACTTGCTGCCCGAATTTAAAAAAAAAATATTACACTTTTTTTTTTTATAATATATTTTACACAGTGTCTGAAAAAGCTGCTTGCATAACAAGTATTATGCAATTTCCCAAATAATACCCTTGTAGGGGGGAAGATTACAAAGTCCCAAAGATTTTCAAGGCTGTAGATTTGGCTTCAAAAGCAAAGAGTCTGTAAAAACCACACACCATCCCACATCTTCCTAATAATTATGGACATCACATCAGCACCCAAAGATCCCATCAGGAATGGTGCCCCACTGTGTGGTTAACAAAAGACAGCCTGGAAAAATACACAATTTACCACCACAGTACTGTCTCTAAAGAAGGTAAAAAGCTTGACACCAGCTAAAAAAAAACAAAAACAAAACCAAAAAAAACCTCAAAACACCCAACACAAACCAGCACAGATTCAGCTACACTTAAAAAGTTGCACTTTGGTGGATAGTTTCTAGTTCTAAGATGGTTTAATTAGACCAGAAAAAGAAACAAAACCAAAAAAACCCTCTAAAATGCAATTTTATTAGCCTTCTTCACCCCAGAATACTTTGCCAGCACGAATATAGCAGTAGAATATCTCAAGTGGAAAACTTACCCTAAGAAAAAAGCCCACCAAAATACCAGGAGTGATCCTCATGTACATGTTTAAAAAACACTCAGCCCTCGCACTGTAAACAAGCACGTACTTTCAGTCACAAATCGTCCAAGTAACTCATGGAGAACAAACACAGAAGTAAAAATGGAAGCCCAAGTGGCAGACAGAGCAGGGGATGTGGCAAAGAGACCCCAGTGCCCACCAGTCCCCTACCTTCACATTTTAACTTTCACAGGCCTGAGAAAGTTTTGCGTCTTTTTTTTTTTTTTTTTAATTTTTATTGCTGCCATGATTCAGCCTTTCCTCTCCCCTGGTGTTTCTCTAATCTCCGTTTGGCGCCCAGCACACATTGCTGGTGGTCCCAGCACGCTCCAGCTCTCAGCAGCCAACAAGGACACCAATCCTCTTCTGGGAGAGGAAAGCCCTGTGCACCAAGCCCTGCTCCAGCTGGGAACTTTGGACCCCCACCCGGTACGTAACTGCAGCCTTGTATTTGCACTGGAAACAGGCTGAAAGCAAGAAAGTGATGGATTAAGTAAAAGAAGTCCATGCCAGTTTAAACTCATTTTCAGTAAAAATTGAAGAGGTCACTGCAAGTAGGAGATCTTGGAGTCCTGGGAGATTTTCACCAATGACTTCAATTGGGTACCAGGGAGAAGGGAAGAGAGGCACTGAGTTTTGCAAAGGCAGCATCCATCCTGCCAGAAACTACAGCCGTAAAATTACACTTTCAGCTGAGCTAATCAGCCACCTTCCAAACATAAGCCTCATTTATCTCCTCTGAACAGCAGACTTTTTTCTTAATTATCCAAGGTCAATGGCAGTGAATATTGAGTGAACTGACACTCGGGGAAGCACTGCAGATACAGAACTGGAGGGCAGGCAGCCTTACATTTCCTTAGCAATAGTACTACATTTTAATATAAAGCTGCGCTTTTCAGACATGAGAATTACTTTCCAATTAATCCCCTACCAACATGTTTGATAAGGTACTGTTTTAGAAACAGAAATATCAGGTTCTGTACCAGCATAATTCCCTTTTTTCACAGAATCATAGAATCATTTAGGTTGGAAAAGACATTTAAGATTATAGAGTCCAATCATAAACCTAACACTGCCAAGTCTACCACTAAACCATGTCCCCAAGTGCCACATCTACATGTCAACCAATAGAAAAAATTACTTTTAAATGTTGGAGGAGAGCATAAGGATTTAAGCCAACAGAAGCCAAGGGAATAATCATTTCACCATTTTTTTTATCAAACTCTTCCAGAACTACAGCAACACCTCAGAATTTTGATCACCATCTCTGCATGCTTAAGATATTCACAGAAGTTAATATAAACAACTTAAAGCATCACCCCCTCAGTTCGGTGCCTACAAGACAGGAGGCCTCAGGTGCACAGCCTCATCTGCTGCCTTGCTGAAATACGGCTTTTCCAGACAGGTTCCAGCTTGTCACAAAACAGAAACTACTTTGGAAATCTCAACAACCATTTCAGCTTCCCTAAAAGCATGCACAGAAAGGGCTGGTATTTTACTAGTACTACGTAACAGAAAGGTAGTGCATAATTTCCCCAAAATTTCTACTCAGAAACACAACAACAAAAATGGGTATTATTCTCATGAACCGTAGAGTTATATTTCATGCAGCATCCATAATTGCACAGCAATTGAAGATTTCTGGAATCAAAGAAGCAAAGAATAGCCCCAACAAACCTAAAGTGAATAGGGTTCTTGGTTTGATCCTGTCCCTAAAGGGGACACTAAAGGCATCAGAGAAAAAGGTGTGTAAGGGGAAGGGCAAGAAAGGTGCTTCCACATGTCTCATGATGGAGCCAACACAACAGCAACAAGCCTGCCTTGAGCATAACAGTCCTGGGGGAAAAAAACCCATAATCCTTTAAAAGCCTGGTGGTCCTTAGGTGATGCAGGGATCGCATGGGGCTGTACTTCTTTCCAAGTTACATTCTAGTTTCCTAAGCTTGTTGATGACATTATATAACTATTAATTACACTGCTGTTCGCGTGCTTTTAATGGCAACAATGCAGACTGCTTCCAGTAGCTCGCTAATCCAAAGTACAATCCTCTTGACAGCAACTGACAGATCCGGAGTATGAAGTTCTAGCCGAAAGGAAGAAAAATCAAACCCCTAATCTGTCCACTGAAAAAAAACCATCCAATCCTTCTGCTGACCAGACCCAGAGCTTGGTCAGGGGCTGGGACACGCTGCTGACAGGACTCCAAGCCTTGCGTTAGTGCACTAAGGAGCAGTCAGCCCAACTAACAGCAGACGAGGAGCAGCCCAGACCTACAGAGGGGTAAAACACACAATGTGGAGGTAAGAGAGAGGGGTTAAGAGTGGTGGGACAGGTGAGGCAGTGAGTCAGTAGAATCAGCACCCTAATGCAGTGCCATTTTGGGGGTTTTCCACCTTTCTAATGGCACAGCTGAATCCCACCAGGTGCCGGCTTCACCGTCCCAAGAGGTGCTCCCCCAAAGGCTGGCTCTGCTCGCGCCCCAAAGCCCAACAACCACTCATCCAGGAGCAGCTCTGAGAAGCAGCTGGAGTCGAGCTGTGCTAACCAAGGAAGATTTCTTCCCAAAGGCCATCTTTAAAGGAAAACCAGAAAAATCAGGTCTCTGTTGTGTGTCTGTTATCCCAGACACTGAAAGGCTTCAATCATCAGCTACCGGCCCCAGCAGAACTCCCCCCTTTCCTCGGAGCCATGCTCTTCCCTGGCCCTTCCCACCCGCTCCACCAGCATGAATCCTTCCTGCAAGCTCCAACACAATTCCACATGCATTATTTATCCCTCTTGCTAACTCATGCAGTGGGATAATTACTTAACTATTGTAATGATATTTTGCAATGGCTGTACTCTATTATTCTAATTGAGCTTCGTAGGATTGCTTTTGCTGCGTGTTTTGAGCAAAAGAGCATATTTTCCTGAAGTATGAAAAGCTAAGTTTGACATTCATTTTAAGCCTAAGAGTTGGATGTCAAAAGTTAATTTTTAGGAGAATACCAATGTATTCTTAATTAAAACAATGTTGATGTATTACTCAGATTTTTGCCATCTCTGCTCACAACCACTGAAGACATGTTTTTTCATAAATCTTATGACATATAAAAATAGTTATTAACTATTTGTAAGTGTTAATCAAAGTTTCTTCCTTCCAATAGGATGTTGTTTTCCTTGTGAGACTCTTTCTTGTAAGACGTCAGCATAAGTAGCAAACATTTGAAAGGTGAGAGATTTGCAACATTTTTATTCACAAACTAAAAACTTAAGTCAAAACACATTTGCATGTCTTGCTTAACACCACATTAAATTTTTACTAAGATAAATGCTCAGCTTAGGACTCGGAGAAGTGTTACAGTAAAACACTAAATAAAATCAGTCTTTTCCATATACTCAATGTGATATAAGCTACACAGCAGAGCAGCCCAATTAAACAATTATTTATGTCTCCCTACCCCCAGGATATTCTTCAGGCTATGCATGATTCAAGATGTACTTGTAACAGTTTTGTAAAGCAATGAATAGGATCTCAAAAAACACAATAGTCCCAGTAGTTCAAAACTGGTAAGAAAACTTTCTCTGCCTCAAGCCAGAAATTCTTCCAGGAGGAACCTCACTTTAAAAGCTGCTAACGATAATATGCTGAACTAGAGCAGGGAGGGAAAGCAGCAAACCACTGATAATCAACTCATTTACCTACTAATAATCTGTCAGCTCTGTAAGCAAAGGCATGGATACAACCCCGTCGAGAAGGAATATCATCTTTTTGATCCAAGCAAGCACATTGGTATATGAGGAGTAACATATTTGTACACTAACATCAAACCCAAGAATTTTGTATATTTGGCATCTGAAAGACTAAACTTTAGACAGATGAGACTCATTGACAACTACAGCCCTGCAAAATATGCTGAGTATGTTGGACTTTGAGTATTTCGTTTCTTTCTGATTAAAAACACAAATGTTTGGTCACAATCTAAGACACTTACTTTTAAAAAAAATAACCACAGATCCAAAGTGTTATCAGTCTCAGCCCCTGTTCAAACTTCAGAGGCTCCAGGATGACCAAGAACAACAAACAATTAGAGGAATCCAGCGCTACAGACACAGACCAACCTCTTCCCTCAAGTCTCATTTAGGCTTTATACAATACAATTTATTTCTCAGTTCTTTTTACTAAAACTATCTCTCCCTGGGAAAAAAAAAAGCCTTGGAACAAAGCGAGATCACAAAAGATAACCATGTTAAGTTTCATGTCAACTTATTCCCTTCTCGATGCATCATTGGTTTGGGAGCCCTGATCCAGCCCTTGACAGCAAAGTGCTGCACCGACTTCTGCAGTTCTCTGGACACAGTTCAGAAAAATCAATGCAAAGAGCAAAAGGTCACACTCTCCACAACATCAACTACCTGTCCAACCAAGACAGAATCACAAATGCTAGCACGCTCAGAAATAAAGCCACCAACTGCTATTAAAGCAATTTTGGTGCCCATAATCCGACACCCGTGACTAAGTAAACCTGTTCCTTACGCTATATACCTTTGTGTAAAAAAATAAACAAAACCAACAAAACACCAACCAAAAAACCCAAAACACTCATGCTTGTGACAGGCTTTTAAAAACAGGTAAGTGTAGTACATAGCTGTACAATTTCATCGCTTTGAATTCGGAGAGCCAGTGAGAATGTCAGTCTGGCTTAAAACGCAAAGAAAAAGGCAAGAGGGGAAAAACTAAAGAGATGAAAATAAAACCAAGCTACTGCACTGCACTGCTAGGTGTTATCCCTCACTCTCCCTGCACATCAGGAAAAGCCCTGAGAACTGGCACGGAGCTGTAACAGATACCTTATTCTGGAAGGGTTTCCATGACTTGCTCGACACACGTAGTCGTTGGCAGAAGCCAAGCACCAACTGTGAGACCGTCCTCACGTTTTACACCTTTCTAAATGCACGTGCTGAACACGACGGTGCCATCTCCCATGCACTTACAGGGCAGGCAGGCAGCATGTGGGCACGACGTTCTACTGGTTCCTTGCTGGTTTTTGTATCAATTGGTTTATTTGTCGTTGTCCTACAGACAGGGAAGCTTTTGTTTATTATAAAGTTTTGCTATCACTTCTTTGTCATGTACTGCTGAGTCAGTACCAGTGACTCCCAGCAGAGCAGTGTGAATTCCCAGCACACGCTTGCATGTTCTCAGCCAAAGCAACGTCGGAGTCTAAACAAACCCTTCATAGGTCTGAACTTCTGAATGCCAACGCGTGGTCCCAGCTTGTAGAGATGCTGCGAAACTGTCACTGTCAATAAGTCATTTAATGAACCTCCAACTTCCAGTCTGAGCTGTGGTATTACAGACTGTCCCTGTGGATAGCCCCACAGTCCCTCCGACACTAATAATGTGCATCTCAGATGCATTAGATCTTCTTGACCTCACCAGTTAAGCAACTTACAGCTAACTTGAGTCACATCCGGCAATAAATACTTCTAATTAATGACTTTTAATTGCTGCCAGACTACTGTGTTCCCACACCCATGATTAAACATGTTCCTTGCTCTGCTAACCCACATGTTTAATTGTGCAACTCTCACAATCCCATGCCTTTAGCACCCACACAGCACACAACTGTGCCATTCCCCCAGTGACTTGGAGCAGACATCACTGCACAGGATGGTGAAACAAGGTGTACAGAGCCTACCCCCGCATAGTTCCAGCAGTCGTATCATCATTTATTTTGCTACTGCCCTTGTTCTTATTTTTAAACAATTATCTATACAGTTCAAGCTACTTGTGTGTCAAACGCAATCTTAAAAACTAACAGGCTGTTCTGTTTTCCCTCTACACGTTTAGGGATCACCTGGGTTTTTCCTCTGCTCAGCAAGTTGGAATTAGTTCACATGAACTTCAGTTTGGTTTGCATTTCAAGAATCCAGAAATATGATTAATTTTTCAGGAGATCCTCTGAACAGAGATTTGTGAGACCTCATCCAGATACTTCTTGCAGAAGGTCCGAGAACCATCAGGAGACTTCTCTTGTAGGTGGACCAAGATTTGCCATGAATGCTTGACACACCTGAGTCTACTCACTAAACCTGTCATTACAGGTAAATAAAAAACGTAATTCCTCCAAAATAATTCACTGTTTCTAAGACAAGCAGTTTTACAAGATACAGGTTTTTGAATTGCTGATACTATGCTGAATTGGAAACATTTCCTAGAGTTTATTAAATGTTGTTAAATGGATCCACACCGCTGACTGTTGCAGGTAACAAATGAAAGCGGCTTTGTCTCTGCATAAGGCACCTGTAATACCTGAGCAACAGCAGCAAACAGGCACCAACCAGAGCTCCTGGGCTGAATTAGCATGACAGAGACAAGCCTCCCCTTCTGCTGCTAATGATGTGCTCTGCCCTGCATCCCCAGGAGACAAATGACTGCACCGGCTGATTGACTCCATCACAGGGCCATCCTCCATCAATGGATTACCTCTCTCATTCAAACCTCAGCTTGGGAAGGGAAAGTGCTCAGTACCACTTCTGAAAAAAACAGAGGAAGTGCTTTCAGAATAAGAGCCCCAAGATACACAATTAGAGACAAATGTTTCAGCTGAAACACACATTTCCAACACCCTCAACATACGCGCACGCTTTGTCCAACCAGGACAAGAAAGATTCGTGTCCTTCTGCTAATCTAGATGATTTTTTTTTTTTTTTTTTTAAACAAAGAAATGAAACACCTACTGTAGACAGAAGTTTCTTGATCAAATTAAAACACAGACAGGGAATACAATCATGTGGCAACTGGAGGATTTTTAGCGAGCTGA
Organism: Scolopax mira; assembly: GCA_004320125.1. Taxonomy (NCBI): domain Eukaryota; kingdom Metazoa; phylum Chordata; class Aves; order Charadriiformes; family Scolopacidae; genus Scolopax; species Scolopax mira. Next base: position 140,453 of record BJBW01003376.1, read on the forward strand.
TTTGCTAAAGAGTGAATTCCAGCCTCTTTTACACAGGCTTAAATCACACTGACATCAGACCATCCCTATTGACACCTGCAGAGAAGAAAATACAAAACCTCCCATGTATTTATTTGGTACCTAAATAATAACAAACTTAAGAGGGAGTAATCCTTTTCAATTAAGAACTACCCTTGTAATTTAAAAAAATACTGTACTTTTGGGGCCCAGAGTGCAGGGGGTAACCCACACTCAATACTCATTGGACAGGTTCCCATCAACTTTAAAACTCCACTGAAGGCATCAAATCCTCATACTTCTACGTGCTCCATCCACCTCCCCAATTCAACCATGTGAAGTTGCACATGAATTACCCAGAAATAGTTTCACCCACACAAAAATTATTTACTTCAGGAAAAATATTTCAGATTATAATCAGTCTGTCTACTCAGCAACATAAATCTAAAGAAGGCAGCTTTAGCTCAGGCAAGATTATTTTGCCTCGCTTAGCACCCCTGCATACTACAAGCAATCCATCATAACTGAAATCCCAAAGAACAATCTGCTTGAAAAAACACGTCTAAACATTTATTCCTTGTTTACCCCTAAACAGAATCCAAAACTGACTTGTTTTGCTTCCACTTTTATTTAAGGACAACCAATCGGATAAGACTCTCAAACTAAAGTTTCTAGAACTCCTGAACACATTCCTATGCAAGTTGCAAATATAGTTTCTGAAGTTTGCACCTCCATATAGCAACTGACATAAAGCATACACTGTGCTTTGATGCAAAACATTTCAGCTCTCAGCAAATTGCCATAAAATGTATGTTTCAAAACGTTTATCTGTCAGAAGGTTAAAATCAATCTGACTACAAGACTTCTGCAGTAAAGAAAAAAATTACAAATTTTGATCCTTGTAGCACTGGGGGCTGGTTACTCCACAATCTTAGGCCAGCGTCTGAAATAAGACCACACAGGGTTCAAAATCAGGTCTCCTGGTTTCACAATCCACACTTTAGATAACTACAACCTCTTTTTCTCACACGTTTCCAGTGTTACTTCACAGAAGATTGGCTGTGACTATACTTTTAACTTTCAGAAACACAGGCAGCACTTCAATAACAAAATACTACAAAAACAATGTCCAGTTTTACCCAGTTAGTTTTGCTTTTTCTAGGAAGGAGTTGAGACTCACCTCACTCAGATGATACTGAAGAGTCAAACAAAACCCACCAGGCCAGCAAGGCAAAGTGATGCTTTTCCCTCTCATTTATATTTAAGCCAGTCAGAATTACAATCTTTCCAATGTTTAACAGGCAGTGAATTTGTTGATGTACCAATTAGCACTCTGCTACAAAGAACACGCTCCTAATTAATAGCTGGCTTACAGGAAGAGCAATGTTAAGGATTTGGTGGTACCTCCAGACGCACCAAAAACGTGTGAAAGGAGCTCTGGTTGATGCAAAGAAAATCTGTCTGCACAAAGAGACAATCAATGTACTTAGCATGTGTCAGCTGTGAAAGGAACTTACATAAATGTAATGGAGGCATTTCCACATCATTTCTGTCACTCTGTGTAATCCTGGACATCTGCTTAGGGCAGCACTCAGTATTTGAGGTCTGCTTTTTTTGCCAAGTCCTTAATAAACATGAAGGGGCAATAATGATAATTTGCCCTTAACCTATCTGAAACATGCACACTCCAAGTAAATCCTCACAAACCCTCCTTTAAGACCCCTTCCCTCTGGTAACACCCAGGTTTCTCCTTTTACCTTGTGAAGAGGCAGCTGGTGCAAAGAGAGACCTAAAGTACAGCTGTAAGGCACAGCCACAGACAGAGTTTGTATGAATCTTATTTCAGGTCAGAGCTCCGCGTTACGAAACTCCAGCACACCTTGTGAATGACCTACATTGCCAGACTGAAACCCACTAACCTACAGAACCACCCGAAATCCTGCAAAAATAGGTCAGTGGGTTTCCTCATAAGACTTACTCAGAGAAGGAGGGATACATGTAATAAAGGACATGCAGAGCACATCCTTGGCCAAACACAGCGCTCTGTGAGCCGTATCCCTCTCCCTGCTGCCATATTCCCACACACCAGCAGGACTTCCCAGAAGCATCATGAACTTCTGTTTCTCACAGACAGACCACAGAAGGACCCGTCTGCTCGTTCAAGCCCAATGGGGCAGGAAGAAAAGGAGCAGCCCTACTGGCAGCAGAACTGTTTAATTCTCTTTGCTGACACAAAGCAGGTCTGGCAGCACCTGGAGTACAAGCAGCACTGCATTCACAATCAGCCTGGAATTACAGCAGGGGTAGCCAGCCTATAGCACAGAAGCTGGATGTGGCCAGCCAAAATAACCCATCCACAGCACGTTACCTGCCAGCCCTCATCCCTCATTGGTCTGGTATCCCATGCCTTGCTTTTGGGATACAGAAGAGACAAAACAGAGCCCCACAGCACTACGAGCTGCTGGGGAACAGGAAGAGGCAGCAGAGGAGCCAGCCAAGATCCCACAGGAGCCAAGGGTGGCCTCAGAGAACCACGCGTCGCATCCACCACCTCCCTCCTCTCAGCTATTGCACCGGCCAACACCGCACACACACTTCTCTACTTCCAGTTCATATGAGGTTCCACTTATTAGATGAAGCCACATCAGCGTGCAAATGCACACACCAATCGTGCAAATGCAGCAGCCCCTCTGCAGCCAGCTGACAGGAACATGAAACAATCGGGGTAATTAAGAAAGGCACGCAGAGAAAGTCGCTCGGCATTCCTCTGCCTACCAGTTCCCCACGAGGACCTGCCGAGAGCCAGGGCCAGTATCCCAGTGGCCACAACGTCTGTTTACAGCAATAGAAGAAAGTTACGTGCCCTCTCCTCCTACACACACATACATACTTGGAATTGGATTCCCATCTCCCAAAAAAGCAGTCTATGGAGGAAGGGAAAAACGAGTAATATTCATGCTGCATATTATCAGTGAAAGCTTAACACGCTCAGTGTCACAGTTTATCTATCAAATCTTTATACAGTCGCCAACAGAAATCAGAGATCAATCTTTAAACCCACTATCCACAATCATTTAACCCAAATGGGTAATATACTTGAAAAATGTAACACAGATTTTATTATGTTAAATAAAGATAATTTTTTTTCCCCTAACAGAAAAACACCGAGGCAGATACAGCTATTATTATAGGATCTTATCCAAGTGGTAAAAGCAAAGCACGTCACAGCAGCAACCACACTACCTACTGCCTTTGTCACCTACAGGCACCTAAATTTGACAGCCATAGCAAAGGGATATTGCCAAGGTGCTGCACGTCAATGCTGAGCATCCTCCCTGCTGAGGAAGATTCTCCAGAGCTGCTGAGACCCAAGGGAAATCCTGGGGTAATGGTAATGAGATCATTAATGCCAGAGCCAAATTCCAGCAAAGAGCAAGTCAGGACACAACTCTTACTTCTTTCAAAAGCCCAAGCACAATACATCAGTGTTACGCTTGCACCAGAATGTCAGATAATAGCTCATCTGTAGCTGAACAGCTTCATCCACTCAGACAAAGTCTCACAGACTAACCCTATGGTAGTTCAAAAAGTAAGTGTAGCGTGAATCTGTACCAGTAGGCAGTTTATAACAGATCAATAGCCCAAGCCACGTGGCTGAGGCACCCGGGATCCAGCAATATACGAGTGATGAAGTCAAATTTAGCACAGCATCAAACCTCAGCCCCAGAATTTGGGGCTTCCTGCGAACCATCAGCATTGTCTGCTTGTAAAAGGCTTGGTTTGCAAAAGGCTCCTCCTGTCCTCAGCTCCCAGACCTACCAAAAATACTCCTCACCTACAAATCCAGAAAGCTAACAGCTAATTACTTTTAGCCAGCGCTGATAAACAAGGCACGAGACAAGAGAAGTCTGAAGAACTCCTTACATGTGGGCAAACGTTTTGCAAATCGAGCATTCCAACACTCAAAACCATCTCAGCAGAGTTACGCTGTTCCCAACCCATTACCAACAACGTCATCTCTGAGGGGACATACATGTCTCTAGGATCTGGATGGCCCCGGGGAGCACTGGTACAACTCCAGGCTGGTACAGACCAGGCTTCGTTCCACCTGATCCAAATGACATTTAACTTCAGCCATCGACGGGAAAAATAGAGATGATTTAACCATAGATCTAAACAGCCAATTAGTAAAACAAATATTCCAGAGTAAAGGCATTGACGTCCCTTCCATAACAGCTTTTTCCAGCCGAGTCACGTACTCCATTTTTATAGAGAATAACCCACTTAAAGGCCACTACAATGCTAAATAAAACCCACCTTAGTGCAGGTGGAAGCTATTTAACATGAAAGAATGGAGTGAAAACACTTTGCTTCTAACCTACCACTATAGCTGCACACCAAAGCAAACATTTTTAGAAGAACAATCCTGCAAATAGGTAGCAAATAAGCCAGGCATACATTAGTTGAACAGAGATCTGGATGGTGAGCCTGATCCCTCATTCCAGGAATAGCAGGACTAGCTGCTGTCTATTCTGGTCAGCCCAGCCTGGATGCAGAACAAGAGGATACTTTTCAATGGTGACATGGACAGTAGTTTGTGTCCTTCAAGGTGTTGGCTTAGATCCTGCCAACATGCAAAGGAATTTTCTGTCAAACTGATGGGGAGCAAAGGCCAGCATGCATCTGAGACACCTGCTCCACACAGGAGAAAATTCTTTTTAAAATTATGATGAATTGTTTCAGCTCGACCACCCTTCAAAAGAATGACAGGAGAGTGAAACATGGCTGATATATGCTCCCTCAGCCCTCCACAGAGCATCAAGTGGTTTGAACAATGTCCGAACTACACACTTCGGGTACACAGGTATTAGCCACAAATACAACAGAAATGCTTACTAAATGCATGCTTTGCAGAGGACATACACACTGCAACTTGTTAATTTCATACTAAAAAGTCCCATTGTTTTGTTAATTGGCATGTCAGACATCCAGTTGCTACTCTCATCTTCTACTGACTTTTTTTTTTCACTGCAATCAAGGCATATTCATGACAGAGGCTGAAGTTTGGACAGGGAGAGCCACTTATCCTGAAGTTAGAGAAAAATTAACATCAGAGAAGCTCCATCACCTTGCATAACCTAGGAGGAGAGATGAAGTTACTGGAAAAGATGGACAGGAGCACAACACGTGGAAACCATCAGAAAACCAAAGGGGAAGAGGAGTAAGAACACCATTAAGAAAAAAAAATGGAAGCAGGGAACCACCGTCTACCCTCAAACAGGAACACAGAGCTCCCCATAAGGGGAAATACAAGGCCAAATTCTGCCCTCACATTCCTAGGAAATCCAAAGTAAACCTTCCATGTTTGAAGAAGTAATGGATATTGGAAGGGAACATGTGTTCGTGAAGCAAACTTTGTAGTAGAAGTTTTAATTCAAGCTGCCTTTTGTGTGCAGGAGCTGGTGGGGCTACACCAGAGTAAACCACCAGAAGAACCACAGGACACAAGTGGAAGTGGTGGCCAGCACCAGTTCCCTGCACCATTACACCGACACAAAAACCTCCAGGAAAGAAAAAAAAGTATTGTACATCCCAGCAAATACCTTACCATTTCTCACTCCCAAGCCAACCAGCTAAACTATCATCTCGTCCAACTGCATGCTGTGCTGAACACAGCTTTTATCTTTGCTGTGACCCTCACAGAAGGCAAATGGTAGAAAAACTCAACATACTTGCTTAAATAGAGCGTAATAAAGTTTAAGCGTAAAATAGCAAGACTAAAGTTGAGGAAAGGGAGTTAGTGACACACCGTAACAAATCCAGTATTCAAGTAAGTACTACAGGTTTAATGTAGTCTTTGCACGACAACTCCCAATTCTCTTGAGATGGATTTGACCTCATTTTTATTTAAAAGTGGAACTGAAATATTTATAAACAGCCCCTTGAAAAAGTATTCAGGTGCAATTTAACTGTTTAGCATCTACAGTGATTTAAACTCCCCGCGTTTGAAGCTCCTTTTATGTGATGCTTGGGAAAGGGGATAGTTGGATCTGAGAAAGTAAAACTTCTAACTGCTGCCAGCTACCCCTCCCACACACCAACAGATTATAGCGAGTCTGAAAAAATATACACACGGCGAGAACTAGCTAATGTCCTAACTAGATCTCAAATCTGAGAATATTTATCAGCCAAAGTAAATTCCACAGCAAATAATTGGCTTCACATTGGACTGGGGGGGAGGGGGGGGGGGTGAGGGGAAATAGGTCATATCAGATCTTAATAAAAAAAAAAGGGCACAATAATTTGACAAAACCCAGCTATCTCACCATGTCTACAATGTCTGTCTTTCACTACTTTCTGGGGTTTTTTTACAAAGTGAGTTTGATAAATTTCCGATAAGTGTTACTGAAGTAAACCTTAACCAAAGCATTTTCAAACATGGAAAAGCGTCATCAACTTGTCAAACTGCAACTTAAAAGTCAAGCTCATCAGACACCTTAGATTTCAAGTAATAAATTATCAATCGCAACTCGTTAAGTATCTTTACATCAGTCATTTATTTGAAAAATTCTGAAGAATTTCCCCAGCATCAACTCATACGTCACATACTGTAACACCCAAGGCAATACCACAACAAAGAACTCTGACCTCCCAGGTCTTCTCAACATACGACGCTCCCTCACAATGTTCAATCATTTCTGCTTTCGGTTATATTTATTCATAAGTGATATAAATATGCAAGAAGACATGATGGTCCATTGAATATTTTAAATACTTTCTCAAATTCTACAAACAAAAGCAATTTTAAAAGCAGCAAAAATGAATAGAAAGCTGATGAATTAAATGAATTAAAATTAGAAGCCATTCATAAGGGTCCATTAAAAGCTAAACAGAAGTACAATGTTCTAGACCCGTGGAGCACATCTGCAAGTAAGGCTAGAGTTCTTCACCCAAAATCATCAACCACTACCCCTCTTGAGGGCTCTTTAAAAGACAAAGCATCCTACTACCTCAACAAACAGTTTGAAAATTAGCCTTGAAATAAGTCAGGGTACACGAGAGAAAGCTGCTGCTCACGAAATGAACATCAGCACAGTGACCAAATGACAATGATCGAGTCTGATAGAAGACACAGCCCATATGGGCTCCTCCATCTCATTAAGGCTTTCCTCCCACCAACACCTGTGCACAGGCTTGACGTGGGGACCCGCGGTGACTGTGAGGCCACGTGCTGTAGTAGCACAGTTTAAAGACCAGGCGGCTGCAGGATCGACGCGTTTCACCTCAGCCAACGGGGAAGACAAGGCAAACAGAAACCCCCAGAAATCAACCGTTGACAAAATGAGTTAAAAATCAGCCATAGATGCACACAGAACACTACTGTCCCAAAAGCTCAATCTTGCTCAGTGCTATAACTAGGCTATTTAGACCTGGTTTAAGTTCAACACCTCTGTATATTTTGCAAGAAGCGTAGGGATACTCATAACTGACATGCATCATAAAACACTGTTACTACAGCACTCTGTTGCTATAGCTCAGAGAGTTTCAATGGCCCAAAAGCATGCTCCCCATTAAAAATGTAGGCACTTTGCATTGTTTAAAGCACAGCATGAACAATAGCCAACCGAACACGCTTTCACCTCCTTTGTCAATCAAGTCAAGACAGCCAAGTCCTGCAAACAGCCTGCTGATGAGAGCACCTCAAAACACTGCTTCACTCAAAGGAGGAAAATGATGCCTTTCACTATGGGAATCTTATGGACAACTTCCCTGGCACAGCAGAGCAACAAGAACTCAAATTTGGAAGGTGCAATATGAACAAAATCAGAAGTCAATATGGTAGAACAAATCAGAAAAAAAGAAGGAAAAAAAAAAAGAAAAAGCAGAGCACCACACGCCCATTTTAGCACCAGCTGATATTTCCACAAGAAACTTTCTGAACCCGTTAACTGGGACCATGCAAGTTTTGGGGGCATTTTTTTTTTTGAGATTAAACTAACTACTGTATGTCAGCTTCACCATCTCGTAAAGACTTCCACGGTTACTCGGCGTGAGACAATCAAAGAGACCTGACAGCTAAAGCTTTCAGCATCCGCACTGTTCCCCGCACAGAGCACAAAGCCGATTCCTTTCGGATGACAACAGACACCGGGAGATCTTGGGAAGGGAGTTGTTGTTCTTGTGGCAGCTTTAGTTTCAACCGTTTCCTTTCTCGCTCCCTAATCCTCAATCATTTCTACTCCTGTAGGAAACACAGGTAAATCTCCACCCAAACCACACTAAAAAACCACCTGCCCCCAAACTACAGCCAGAACATTTCTGGCCACCTACAAATCTCCATAAGGTCCTCTGCACATCAGCCACAAAAAGGCACAGAACAACAAAAAGATTCAGGTCGCTGCCACATCCACGGAACATGTCTTCCAGCTCCAATTAAACGCTTGAAAGAGAATTTTTAAAATCCACAAGGGTTTTTTTCAAGGGGGACAGAAAGGATTGGAAGGGGGGGGGAGGGTGGTGGTGCAACCAGCCGATGTCCAGGCAACAGCCCGGGGGGGAAAAGAAAAATCAACAAGTCGGTGCAGCCCAGCGCGGAGCCAAGGGCTGTGTCAGAAGGCGGGGACGTACCTTGTGGAGGTGCCTTTCCTGACATCGCAGATGCTGCATTTGAAGGCTTCGGCGCTGTTCCTGAAGGTGCACACGCTACAATCCCAAAAGCCTTCGTCGGCTGCAGGTTTGGCTTGCCTTTTCGGCCTTGAGGAGGGGGAGGGAGAGGGGAAGCGGGGTTTTTTTTTTGTGTGTGTGTGTATGTGTGTGTTTGGGGAGGAGGAGAGAGGCAGCGGGAGGAGGAGAGAAAGAAAACACACACATGAGAAACCATGTTACACAGCCCCGAAACCCAGCGCCTGCTCTCACCGCTGCTCTACCCCCCTTTTCCCCCGCCACCCCTCCTTCCTCCTGCACCCGGGAACGGCCGACAAACACCTACCGGGGCCGGCGCCCGGAGAGGTGCGGTGCGGCCCCGCCATCCGCCCCCGGCTCCGGCCCCGCACCGCGGGAGGGCCCCGTCGGGCCGGGCCGGGCCGAGCCCCTCCGGGCCGGGCCGCCTCCCCCGGCACCGCGGCGGGGGCCGCCCCCCTCCCCCGGCGGGAGGGCGAGTTTGAAGGCTGGGAGGCGCCTTCCCTCCTCCTCCACCACCTTGTTAAACCTCCCTTTGTCTGGGAGCAGCGAGTGCGCGGAGCGGGAGTGCGAGCGAGCGGAGCCGCCATAGCTGCTCCTCACACCACACCAGCCCTGGCACCGGCGGCAGGCAGGGAGACACCGGCACTCCTCCTCCTCCTCCTCCTCCCGCTGCTGCCCTTCCACGCTCCCTCCATCTTAGGAGCCGCCCGCAGCGCTCCCCCCCCCCTCAGCCCCGGCCCCCCGCGTACCTGGCGGGGCGGCGCGGGCACACCGCCCCCCTCCCCGCCCGCTCCCTCCATCTTAGGAGCCCCTCGCCGCTGCCGTCCGTCCCCCCCCTCCCCTTCCCCGTTCCCCCCCTCCCCTTCCCCGTTCCCCCCTCCCCGCCGCGCGGAGCACACGCACGCAACTACCAGCCAGGGGCCTACCCACCGCCATCCCCTCCCTCCCGCCCGCCGCGCCAGCGCCCAACCGGGCCCGCCGCCGACCGGCGGGGCAGGGGCGGCCCCCGCCGCGCTCCCTCCATCTTAGGTGCCTCTCCCCGCCCGCCCCCGCGCAACAACACCCCCCCCACACTCCTGCTCACCTGGTCGGGCTCTTCTTGTCGCCCATGACCATGGATCGGGGCCGCCCCTGCCCTGCGCACAAAGAAAGAGGCGAGGGGGAGGGGGGACGGGGCTGGCTCCGTCCAGCAGGCTCCGGCTGCTCCTCACCCCCGCGCCGCCGCTCCTGCCGCTGCCAGGCTCCGCTCCAGACTAGCAGCGCAGCGCAGCCCGGCGCCCTCCCTCCTCCTCCTCCCTCCTCTCCCTCCCCGCGCCGCGCCGCTCCGGCGGGCGGAGCTCGCCGCCGCGCCGCGGCCAATGGGGGCGGCCCCGCCGCCAGCCCCGGTGGGGAGGAGAGTGGGGAGCGCCCCCTGCGCCGCCTCCCCGGCGGGTCCCACCTCCGCCCCCGGCCGGGAGCCCCTTCGGGCCGCCTCCCTCACTCCTTTCCCTTCCTACGCCCCGCACCGGGACCCCGCCGCGGCGGGAGGGCGGGCTCCTCTCAGGCGGCCCCTTCCTCTCCCGTCCCTTCCCTCGCCGAGGGGCTGGTCGCCGTCCCCGCGGCAGCCCCTGAGGGGAGCGCGCGGCCCCTGCCTGCCCAGGGGCGGTGAGGGGGGACGCAGGCCCGCTCCTGAGGGAAGGGCGGCCGGGCCCCACCGCGATGGAAGTTCCCCCGTAGGGCCGGGGTGCCGGGAGCGACCTCCCACTCCGTGCCCGGTCCTGTCACTTCACGAACACCCTTCCTGCTGCCTTGATGAATGTCCTTCCTGCTTTGGGCCAGGTCGCTTGCCCGCCCAGCACCCAACAGCCCTGCCTTCCAGAAGTGTCCCTGTAGATCCCTCAGTGATACATTAACTCCCCCAAAAGCATAAGCTCTGGTTCGGCAAAACTCCTGGGGTGGCAAAAAGTGGCACTTCCCAAAAAGAACAGCCATTCCCAAAAAGCTGCAGTCTGTCCCCAAGCTAGGCCTTGCTTCCCCACTGCCCACTGAGCCTGCAGGGACATGGCGAGGACAGGCCCTTGCCATCTTGACAGGACAAGGGGTGACGGTTTTAGATTGGAAGAGGGGAGATTTAGATTTGATATTAGGAAGAAATTTTTTCCTGTGAGTGTGGTAGGACACTGAAACAGGTTGTCCAGGGAAGCTGTGGATGCCCCAACCCTGGAGATGGGCCCAAAGATGGGGCTTTGAGCAACCTGCTCTGGTGGGAGGTGTCCCTGCCCATGGCGGGGGGCTTGGAACTAGATGATCTTGAAGGAACAAGATGATCTTGATCTTTCAGCTCTAACCATTCTATGATCATTGCTGAGTCCCTCTTCAGGCAGGGCTGGTTCCTTGGGAGGAGATGGGGGCAAGGAACAGCTTAGGAAGGGCAGCGGTCACGAATGATCAAGAAAGAAGTTGGTCCAGCGGCACCAGTGCAAGCCTTGCAGGGCAGACATCTTTTCACCCCACTTTCCCAATGGTAACTAAGCCAAGAGATGAGCAAATGCCATACCCAGGCCAGAATCAGCAGCTGGTGGCTGCACGGGGCTGTGTGCGGGAAGCGGGGCTGCAGGATGAAGACAGCCTGAACTGGGTTAACCACCTATGGCTGAATACAAGATAAAAAAAAAAATAAAGAAAATTGCTACTTAAAGAGCAAACCAATAAAGGTGGCTTAAGGCAGGATGCACTCCTACCACGATGGAGTAAAGTACAGCCATATCCTGTGCTTTAAAGCCTTAGCGATCCGACTCCCTCCCAAGCCACAGAGGGGTTTTTTCTCCTCCACTGATGCCCATCATAACAGTCAAATCGTGCTGATGGCCTCTCTGTATTTAATAGCTAAATGTAATCCATTTACCCTACCCAGTCCCATCTCCCCTCTTGAGCCCCATGCAGGTAATTTAACCCTTGCTGGCACCTCCGCCAACCGCTTTAACTGCAATTTGTACAGATGAAGACTTCCAATGACTTTTTTTTTTTTCTTCCCTACACCACACAAGTTCCCAAACAATACAGCAAGAAGCAGACATACTCCAAGGGCAGAGTTAAGGTTGCGCAATTATCACATGTAGGAAGTGTCATTTTCCCATTGCATCTGCTGTTTTCCAAACATTTTTTGCTCTTTTAGATTACAGCAGCAACGTTTGCTTCAGGAATCTGTGTGGGAACAGTAACTCAGCACTGCTCACGGGGTCTGGTAGGCACACGCAGAGCCCTACCAGAACTTAATGGGTGTGCAATTGCTACCAGAACTTAACGGCAACGGTGTTTATGGGGACACCAAGAACACCAAGTTTGGAGACAAGGATAAGTGGAGAACCTGAGAAGAAGCACAGAAAGGCAGAAAGCACTGAAATTTTGACTTGGGAAGAGGTGGGGGCACCGTCTGACTCCTGTTTTCTGCCACAGCTGCTTCCCTTAGCTCCCATTGCCACGTTAAACAGCAACAGCCACCACAGGCACAGAATAAGTTCTTGTGGAAACACCAAGGAGCCACAGCCCATTTTTAGAAAGCAATTTATCTCCTCAAAAAAGTTGCAGGGTTGATATTTTCTTTTCATAGCAAAAGTTGTTTTCTTTCCAAAAACTACTACATCCTTTCTTATCAAGTCCTCTGGAAACCTTCCTTCCTCAGCAAATAACGCTTTCAAAGTCACATGTGAAAAGCCTGGCAACCCGCATATAGCATGACTTCATTCAGTCGTGGACATGCACCGGGACGTGATCATTCCCAGTGTGTTAAACACTCGTCAAGACACAGCTGGGTGTCTCTGCCTTCACAGATAGTTCCTGGAGGAACCATGGCTGCTGGTGGGCTCACACACATTGATCCAGTTGGAACTTTTGGGATGCTGCATCCTGCAGACAGTGCTTCCCTGTTGACTCTTCCAGGCACTGACCCACCAAGACAGGCACCATTGGCAGAAATCAGGGATAAAAATACAGTCAAACTGAATTACAACTGCCTTGGTGGGGTATTTCTTTCACGCCATGGTGTTAGCACAGCGAGTTATCCCACCAGCCTCCAAATTCACCGAGGTGGCATGAGCAGTGCACCCCACTGAGCATTTGGAGATTCTTCATGGAGTTTGGGCTCTTGCCTGCTCGCAAGCATTAGGCGAGTCCTTTAGCACTTCTTCTCATTAACTCCGTCAGTCTGAAATTTTACTTAATGAAAGGAGTAAATTTCTAGACTCACACATGAATCTATGGCACCTGTTTTCAAACCAAACTCATTCCAGCTAAATGTTTTGGACCCCACGGTGCTGTTCAGTTGGTGGTAAATCCACCTGAAGGAATTCCCACCCTTGCCTCCAGAAGATGCCTCTTTCTCAGCAGTGCCAGCTGTGTGCAACTACTTGCTTGAGAGCACGCTTGACTGCAAGAGGATCCTGTTAACCCACTTCTTTCCACCTCTCCCTTTCCCCTACCACGTGTAACTTTAACAACAAAAAAGTTGTGAAGGGACACTGCTTGCAGATGCTTCCAGGGCATGACCAGAGACATTATACCAGGGTTATCCGAATTATCACTCTGCACCAGCTCTGAATCTCCCTTGCTTGAATCATCCCTCACCCCAGCAGTGCCACAACTGTTCCTGCTTCTTTGCTTCAGCTCCAAAAGCAACTGATGGTCCATACCTCCATGGAGCAACAGACCAGGAATGCTCAGAGCACCCTCTTAATAGCCTTTTCAGCACGATGAGACCTCTGAAATCTGGGGTTGAGACCACAGGGGTAATTCCCTGCACCTGGACCGTCACTATAAACAGATTTAAAACTAAACTGAGATGCTACACACGCAGCCAAAGTCAGTATTTGTGCATAAGGTTCAATGCCAAATATAAATATTAACTTGAGCTTGTCGGCCCCGTTGGTCACTGTAGTAAATACCCATTTTTGTAATTTTGCATCAGACGTGCATAACTTCTCAGAAGTGACTGCTGTCCTGAACAGCCTGAAGTCTAACCACTAGGAAATTACTTTTCTGTGGATTTAATAAGGAATTTGTTACACAGGACTTGGAATCAGGCTCAGGACACAGATCTCTCTATTACTTTAGCCAGAACTAAAAGGATCAGAAGTGATGCTGCTGCTCTCTGGGGCAAGAAAGTTGTGTATCACCACACGATTAGCACCTTTTAGTAGAAGTGGGTGGAAAGGGAGATTACCAACTGAGGGCAGAAACAGGGAACCTGCTACACTAGAGCATCTTAACAGCCAGCATTTATTTCACTGTGTCCTGCTGAAGGGGGTTAAATGTGTTTGGCCTCCCCAGGTTTCCAGGATGAGGAGAAGACTTCAAGGCCAGGGATGGGGGAAGAAAAAAAGAGGCTGTGTGTAAGCCGACGGGCTTCACACAAAGTAGTATGATGTTTGCCGTACCACAAGAGCATCCTTGGCAAGGGCAGCGGGAGCCTAAGCTCAGAAGCCTGGAAGTCTTCACCACAGAAGAAAATACCAAACCAGAAAGCAGAGACACTGGTGGCCAACTAACCGCCCCTTCTCTTGCTTTCAAAGCATGGCATCAACTGCCATCAGCCTCAGGTGCCAACATCAGCGAGAAGTCAGGAGGAAACCACTCTGGGAAGTCTCACGTAGCACTTGACAGCATCTTTGAAACCCTGGCCCAGACCGAATTTGTAAGCTTTTAGGGAAAAGCGTTGTGTAAACACAGCGCTGGCTGATGGGTGGCCCTGGTGCACCACTGAGATTTACACGTGCTCCGGCAAAATGTACTGAATTAACAAGTCTCTCAGATTAATGCAGGGACACTAAGAGATTTCACTGATAATCATGGGAGAGAATCAAGTGATAAGGAAGAGTTGTCACATGGTGTGCCAGTTTCCGGACTTCACTAAAGACTCAGATGCATGTTCAGATGGTGAAGTAGGTAAGGGATGAAGCAAGGAGAACCAGAGGGCTGGAGGAATCTCACAGATGGAGCTCCTCAAAACAAATGGAATGAACATTACCTGTTATTTTCCTCAGTGACCCTATTAGAGAAAGGAGGGATTGTGCTAATAAACTGAAGACGAGAAGCAGAATATCACATTGGAAGAAGAGAATAACTTTTTGAGAGAGAGCAAACTGGAAATGGGATGAAATGGAGTTGTTACCAACTTCAGCAGCTGGGTACTCCGAATGAAAGTTTCTGACGTAGAACAGCAGCAGTTGGCTCTGCAGACAGGAGGGAGAAGACCTGTCTCAGGTGTCTGCGTGCTGCTGGTGTGACTTAGCTCCTGAAGAGGCCAGTGTCAAGCAGAGGGTATCAGAAGAAGTACCAAGGAAGGGAGACAGGGAAACATATAATGGTAAGGTTTGGAATCACCATTCTCCAGACAATTTCTTCAGTTAAAGGAAAAAAACTGCATTCAAGCTGGGACAAGCATGGAAAAGAGTTTCTAGGGTGGCCAGAGGAATGGAAAGCCTATTTTATGAAAGAAGTCACTACAAACTCAACTTGCTCAGTCTATGGAAACAAAGGCTGGGAGGGGATATGACTGCTCTGTAAAAAATATGCCAGGGCAGGAGGCAGCACATCGCAGCAATAAAAGAGCTGGCAGACAAGAAAGAAGAGCACAACTGATCTATGCTGAACATGTAGGCTGGAAACTAGGCAGCTGTTTCTAACCTTCAGAGGAGCAAGGAACAAAACCAGCCTGGCAATGGGAGGAGTGAAGACAGTCAATGTAAGGATGGACCTTGATGGCTTACAGGAAGAACCGCGCAACAGAGCTTACCCGGTCTCTCCTGCCTCTGTGATCCCACTGAGGTCAGACCTTACTGCTGTCAGAGTCCTCTCTGTCCCTCCTCACCCACCAACACCAAATGAGCTTGTCTGACTTGTTGCTAGCCAACGCATATCAGTAGATGCTCCCTCAAGGGAAGCAGAGAGGTAGAGGGAGAAGAAAACTCTTTATCCAGCTTTTGTGCCTAGAAATGGATTTCTCAAATGCCCAGGGACTTCCAATTTCCTTCTTACGTTTGGTATGCATGTGTTTCCTCCCAGAAAACTTCAAACTTCCTCTATTCAGCAAAAAAAGGGTATATTTAAACTTTTCTTTTTTAAATATGATCTATTTATAAGTAGTCTTTCCTCAGTTCTTTGGAAAGGAGCTTTAGAACTGAATTAGCAAGTGATCAAATGCCGACTATCAGGAACTTCAAACACCAAGCCAAAAACTTTCTATCAGAAACAGCCTGCCGGAGAGCAACGTAGTAGGAAAAGGATCTGAAAGATGAGGAGCAATATGCAAGCAACAGCCAGCGCCAAGAATCTCCGGGATCTGCAAACCCTTAAAATGCCAGAGAGACGGGTAGAAAATAGCCTGAAAAGGTAGAGAGGCATAAAAACCTCTGCGTGCAACAGCGTTAAATATAAAACTCATCCGAGTAGAAAAGAAAGCCAAAAAAAAACTAGAGGCTCTAGCTAAGCACCCTGCACGCTGTACTCCACAGATAGCAAAGGCTGTGCAATTTAAATCTGTAATCCCTTCCCAAGCAAAGAGGCTTTTGCAACAGCGCAATCTGGATGTCACCGGCATATGAATAGGCATCTTGGGACTGCTCTGGAGAGCAGAGGTCAAAGTTTAGTGATGTATGTAGTTGTCTCCCTAATGGGTCTTATTGATTATTACCCATAGAAACAAGCAATATCTCCAAATCTGCCTCCCCCTTTGTGCTAGATACTGGCAACCAAGAAAAAGCACCTTGACCTTCCAGCTCCACGCTGTTTGTAGAACATTGAAGCCCGCGACAAGGAAAGACACAGAGTTGCTGAATAGACTAATGAAACATGGCAAGTGGGAAATGGTAAATAGATGTGTGTAACATCGGCATAGCAATGGTACATGGGAGCACAGTGTCAAAAAAGAGTATCTAATAAAATACCCCAAAAAATTTAGGATAGAATGGGGGTGGGGAGGAATAAAGAAAAAGGGACATCAACAAGTCAATGCTGCAATTCAATCACCTAAGTAAATTATGTGTCATGGAATGGGCTGAAAAGATAGGGCCACAGTCACACTTGTCCCAACACAGGTATCCCAGCAAGATGTCTTAAATATTGCAGTGAAATTGCCATATCTGTGATACAAAATGGTGATAATAAGTTGGTATCTTCACAGCGCAGGCACAGTTCTATTGTGGAAACTTCAATGGGAGGACAAAAATGGAAAGAGCAGCTGAAGGACTGGACCAAAAGTACCAATGCTATTTTTTTCCCATCCCAGTGACCGCTGCTGTGGCAGCCAGCTGGCATGGTTGTGTGGGCAGAGCCAGCTCAGGTGGGGCACTCCTCTCAGGGGGAGACTTAGCTGATAAATAAGCAAGGGTAAAGGTGATTATCAAATTTCTTCAGATTTCCTGAGTTTGCAAGATAGACCCAGAGAAAGCAGGCTCACTCTTGAGACTTCAGTGCTTCCACTTCTGGCTGCTGCTAGAAACTAGATGTGGAATAAAAACGCCACAACTGAACAACGTCTACAATATTTCAGAACCTCAGAAGAAATCCTATTTGGGTTTAGGGTTAGGAACCATCTCAAATGGCAGGAAGGTCCTGTCTGTCTCTGGAGAGGTTTGCCCAGCACCATATGGAGACACATAGCCACTAAGGCAGGTCCTGCTGGCTGTCTGCTCTGTCCATCCTCATCCTCACCCATCTCACAGCTTTCAGGCTGAAAAGAGGCAGAGGATGTTGGCAGTGCTGCTGAGCTCACCTGGGCAGATGGGTCTGCACACCTGAAAAAAGAAAAACATGGGTGTATAATCACAGAATCACCTAGGTTGGAAGGGGCATTTTAAGATCATCTAGTCCAACCAATAAAAAAAAAAAAAATCCACAAATAAACAAAAAAACCCACACCACACCCAAAACAACACCAATCCAACACTAATCCATATCCCCAAGCACCATGTCAA
>BJBW01003377.1:0-33599 GCA_004320125.1 Scolopax mira
CAGCCTGTCCTCAGAGCAGAGGGGCTCCAACCCCCTGAGCATTTGTGTGGCCCTCCTCTGGACCTGCTCCACCAGGTCCATGTCCTCCTTCTATTGAGGGCTCCAGACCTGCACATAGTGCTCCAGGTGAGGTGTCACCAGAGCAAAGTGGCAGAATCCTGAGAAAACACATCTCTTCCCTGCCACACTCTTTCTTAAGGGGTCACTGAAGAACCCGGGCTGTTACCTAACAGACACATTTTGACTGTTGTTGACCTTTAGCAGGTGAATTTGTATAAACAGAAGCCCTGTCTGGATGAAAGGTTAATAGTAATGAAGTCTCCTAGACAGGGAAGACTACAGACACAGTTCGATATAACTTGGTTCAAGAATGCTTTTACCTACCTGACAGCATGTTTTATGTTTTAACATGACTCCCTTCAAAACTTTATATTACTCTTATAATCTCTCCACTTTTTCTGTTGGAAATGAGGAATCACTGTACACTTAGTCAATAAGAAATACCTTAAAAGGTTTTTCTGTATCAAGTTGATTGTGTTTAGAATGCTTAGCTAAAATTGCTCATGTAAATTATGAACTAGATATTGGTTTAAAAGAGGTTTTGTTTAATGTGGTTTAATAGAAAATAATCAGTGCAGTATATACAGTACTTTTCCATTAAAGTGTTGCAGCATAAAAATATTTTATAGTATATCGTAAACCATTTGTGTTTACAATACATTTCCATTAAAAAAATCTGTGTTATAGAACCTGTTTTTAAAATCCAACAGTAAACAGTTTTCAGTATAAAGTGTTTCTCCATTAACAGTCTCTGCATAAGGGAAACTTATTTAGAAAAAAAAAATCTAGTGATTCTTTTGCATAAAAGATGCACTAGCATTGAAAATTTGAGCAAAAATTATAATCTATTTTTGACGCCATTTACTTATTACATTCCTGGCAGAAGTACATACTACACTGGTGGTAGGTGAATTGTTGGTTTAGCTAAGTGAAGTATTATTCATAATGGCTGTAAATGTGTTATTTTCTCACAAAAGAATTTCTGATGGTACAGATACTCTGATGGATTAGAGCAGGGTGTGCACCACAGTAGCACCCAGAGGCTCAATCCAGATCAGGGCAAAGCTGTACACCAACACAAAGAAGAGAGCATCTTCCCTGAAGGGTTTTTCAGTAAAAAAAAGCAGGGAGGGGAAAAGAAGGTGGAGCTCAAAGAGTGGTACACTTTAAAGATCATATCCACATCCTTACCACAACAGGAAAGAGAAGCCAATCTCCACTGTTCCAATGAAGGGCTATTAGAGCCTCACAGGGTATTTGGTATACAAAGTTTTTGATTGAGGGATTAATTTCTTTTTTTCTGCATGAGACATCTAAGATGGCAACTGCCTTATTTTCTGCTGTTTGTTTCTCCCTGGTACTGGCAATAGCCACACTCTAGTATTCTACCCTTTTAGGGATCTGAGCACAAAGACTACAGTTTACAGACAGCCTACAGGGAAAGCCTTCAAATGGCCTTTAGGATCATTCATGATACAGATCACTCGAATGCAATAAATTTTTATGAATATCTAAACGTCTTAGAATTGCACTTATTTTTTTAACCATTAAACAAAAGTTAGAGTTTGGGGCTTTTTTATTCTAGCTCACAACACTGCAACAGCTTTTTCTGAAACATTAATGTTTTCAAATCAAATACGTTGCCAGAGGTACCTATTTTGTGGATGGCTTTGTAAAGGTTCCCTCACTCCACCTGAAAACGGCATAGGACAGAGATATGTTGTAAGACTGAAAGATCCAGGAATTGATTCAGAGAACATTTACACTTTCATAAATCAAAGAATTTCCTTCCTTGTTATAATGATTATAAGCCATCAAGCATTAATGCAAAACGCTAATACTTGTACCAAGAATATGAAAAATATTTTCCAATTTACATTTTGTTACTGTGTTATGATATTTACACAGTGAAGTGTGTATATTGTGTATAGTATTAATACCTTTAAATCAATTTAACATTCAGCGCAACTATGTTAATGCAATGTTATGTTTAAGAATTTAAATACATAAATGCCAAGAAATTCTAAAGCTGTTTCCCATAGCAGACATAACTCAGTTGCACATAACTCTTAATGTAACTGGAATATTAAAAAACCTCAAAATTAATTAATTAAAATGAGCTTTTTGAAAGACACAAAATCACTTCAATGACTATTCCAATGATTTACAAGCAGTTTGCTGTTCTTGAGCCACTAGAAGCCGATATCAAATGAGTCCTGCTTGATCCAGATTTTGAACAACTACAGCAGCACAATATTACCTACTCAGAAAGCCTTCTGTCTGCTCATTTATGAGATAAAGCAAAGTTATTCTGAGGAACACCAAAGTGTCAGTGTGGAGAATACAACTGTTTTCAATTAATACACACCCTTCACCAAAGGCCAGGCTGGATGGGGCTTTGAACAACGAGGTCAAGTGGGAGGTGACCCTGCCCATGACAGAGAGGTTGGAACTAGATGATCTTTAAAGTCCCTTCCAACCCAAACCATTCTATGATTCTACAATCCTTTTTGCCTAATTTTCTTGGTCTCCTCTTCAATCATTCCCACCCCTGCCCAGAGGAATAAACTTCTGCAATCAAGCAAAGTGTTGAGCTCTTTCAGCAGCCAGGCACTGGGTGGCATCAGTTGTGTTGCTCCCACCACCACCATTAGAGCTGATCAGTTTGAGAGGACAAAGTCAATCATTCTCAGAAATGGACACAGGACAAATAATAACACCAAAAACTACAGATTGTTCACCCAATTCCTTTAGCTGTCACTACTCTTCATTAAGATTTGTTCACCAGTTATTTTTGCCCAGAATTTTTTTAGCTAGGGCAGGCATAAATTTTGCTGTGGTGTCCTCTCTTTCTATTCAGCATGTAGGATGAAAGAACTTCCTCCCTGCTCAAGGACCAGGCAAAACAAGCCATGATTAGTAAAATGAAAGGGAAACCCACCAACCCTAAAGGTCCATTCACTAAAATGCTTTATTCCTCCTTTAGTTCCCTTTGCAGTGAAATAGCATGTAGTAGCTTTTTTAGCACTTGTGGAAGTATGTACTAGACCTATCAAATTCTGTTTTGGTGCTGAGTGCTCATGGGAAACATTCAGAGTAAGTTACACAGGCATGTGTACTTCTGTACTAGCAAGGAAAATGATGTCCAGTTATTAAAGACTTTTTCCATCTTTAACTATGAATCTGACAGCTGTGTTAAGAGGAAGCAGAACAGTAAGAACCTGTTATAATGAAATATTTGATGGATTCATTGGAGCTATGCAAGAGAAGAAAAGTTTTAAAACAAGTGGAGGTTCTCATTAATATCTGGCTCAAATATAAGCCAGCAGACACAGTAAAGCATACCAGACTTTTGTGATGATTAAAGAAAAAAAAAAATCCCCTAACAGTTTAGAAGTAAACTGCAGACTGTGAAGTAAAGATAAAGAAGGGACAGTTAAATACCTGTTATTTAATTAGGTTTATCCTCATAAGCAGTTATGCATAAATAGTTATAGGAAATATTGTATGCTTGCAAAACAGGAGAACTACCTACACATATAAAATTCTATGACATTTTTCAGCTTGTTGCCACACTCACAAGTTAGAGTTAGTAGCAATAGGATAACTAATAGGAAGATAGTAAACATTTCTTCTATAGGGAGTGAAGATCTTTAATGGAAACCTCAGATGTGTTGCTAATGGCTCTATACCGTCTAATTACCCTTTGCAAATAGCACAATTTTTAAGCATAATGTATGTCATTCATAGCACACTTCTTTCTACTTAAATAATTCTTTAAAAAGTGTAATAAACACACAACTTACAGTATTAAAGCAGCTTTGTCAGCAAGTTTGAAATAACTTGGAAGCACATTTAACACACTCAAAACCTAAAGTTAATTACACATACTATTCTATGATTCTGTGTTGCCTTGACTCTACCATTCAGCCATTTCTCCATCCACTTCACTGTCTGCTCATCTAACCCATACTTCCTAAGCTTACCTATGAGGATATTATAAGAGACAGTGTCAAAAGCTTGCTGAAGGCAAGACAGACAACGTCCACTGCTCTCTCTTCATCCACCCAGCTGGACGTTCTATCCCAGAAGGCTAACAGGTTGGTCAAGCATGACTTCCCATTCATGAATCCATACTGATCACTCCTGATGACCTTTTTTTCCTCCTACATGCATAGAGACAACATCCAGGATTATCTGTTCCATCATCTTTCCAGGGATGGAGGTGAGACTGTCTGGCCTGTAGTTTTCTGGGTCCTCTGGGCTGGCATAACAGTTTTCCTCTAGTCCTCAGGCACCCCTCCTGTTCTTCATGACCTTTCAAGAATAATGGACCATAATACCTGCCAGCTCCCTCAGCACTCATGGGTGCATCCCACCAGGTCCCATGGATTTGTAAGTGCTAAATTGGCTTAAATGATCTCTAATCCAATGCTCCTCAATCAAGGAAGCATCTTCCTTACTCCAGGCTCTGTCTCCTACATCCAAGGTCTGGGGTTCCTGAGGGCCAGCCTTATCACTAAAGACTGAAGCAAAGGTGGCATTCAGTAACTCCACCTTCTCTGTCACCAGGGCACCCACCTCATTCAGCAACAAGCCCACATTTTTCCTAGTACTTGAAGAAGCCCTTCTTATTGTTCTTGACATCCTTTTCCAGGTTATGTGGGCCTTAGCCTTCCTCATTGCACCCCTGCAAACTCTGACAGCACTCCTACACTTCTGTCCAGTGTTCTGTCCCTTTTACCACATTCTATAAACTTCCTTCTTCCATTCAAATTTTTACAGAGGCTCCTTGGTCATCCATGCAGGTTTCCTGCCTCCTTTGCCTGATTTCTTCCTTTTAAGGATACTGATCTCGAGTTTCATGGAAGTGGTGCTTAAATATTAACCAGGTATCTTTCACCCACACCACCCCCCCCTTTGCCTTCCTGACCCTTAGCCCAAGGGATTCCTCAAAGAAGGTCTTTGAAAAGGCAAAAGTCAGCTCTCCTGAACTTTAGGGTTGTAATTCTACTTTTTGGCTGCTTCTTCCATGTAGAAACCTGAACTCCACTGTCTCATGGTCACTGCAGCCAAGGCTACCCCACACTCTCAACCAGGCCGTCTTTCTCAGCACAAGGTCCAGCAGAGCACCTCTCCCCTTTGGTTGATCCACCAACTGTGTCAAAAAGTAATTATCAACACCCTGCAGAACCTGGGAAAGAGTGTACCCAGGTTTATCCTACTCGAGGGAAGACATGAGCTGGCTCCTTAGAGAATGTAAAATTTGTAGCACAAGCATTTTCAGTATTTTACGTTGATTCTGAGTTTTATGAGTAATATCCCCTAAATAGGATAAGTGAACACACAACCAGCTTTAATGTTCATACAAGCACCTCGCTTGTGGGATCATTCTATAGGTCAGCCACCCTCTGAAAGCCAATTGATTGTATATATTTTAGTACATATCTGAAAATATCTTTAGAGCTACTGCAGCTTCAGAGGGTTATTACTGTACTTTTAAAAGACACTTCCTTTACCTTGGAAAGGTTTTGGACAAGAGAGAAATCCTTTTGGGAGGGTCAGGAATTAATTAGAATTACTCTATGAATAGGAATTTTATACAACAAAACCCAGCAGGATTGAAACTTAATGCCCCAGAAGTAGAAAGCACATGCTTGAACTATTATGGGAGTCTTTGTTGGCATAGTTTCTAGGCAAGATCTCAGCCATTTAAAAGGCCATTTTTTATAATTTTAATTTTAGAAACATATGGCAAGTGCTTATATTAATGTTTGAAAGTACATACTTAAAATTATGCTCTTTTTAGACAAGCTAGTTATAAATCAATTATTAAAATCTTTAGATAAAACTAAAAATAAAATATTTCTTAATCTTATGAATATATGTAAATAAGCTTTCTAATCTTGTCTTTTTATGCTACTTTATGTATTGGTATCATATTTATTTCTATTTTTAGGAGTTTATCTTGTTTTGTCTGCAGATTCAGTGGTCTGTTGCAATTCTTTCTCTTCTTAAGGTGTTACGGGCATATGACAGTTTTTTTTCTTTTGCTACATATGTTTATATCTACTGAGGATATCTGTGATGAAAGGCAAAAGTCACCATGAATGTTATGACACGGTCTCCAGTCATTGTAAGAGTTGAGAGGGTCTATTTTCTTTGTTTCTATTGGCATAAAGAAATGTTCAGAAGTGTCTATTCTCCACTGTGTAGGAAACAGCTTCTGCACACTAGCTATTATTACTTCTTTAAAGAAGTTTCCTAACATACCCGTAGTCTGTTTGTAGGGAGAAGTCAACAGGAGATAAAAAGGCCAGGGCTGGGAGCCACAGATACCAGAGAGCCTTGGCAGCAGTCACCCCCCGAGGATCCACATCCTACTGAAACACTCCAACCAGAACTGGGGCTGTTCAAATTTGGGGTTCTGTTTGTTTGTTTTTTTAAACAATCAGTGGCTGTCCAGTATTTCATTACCTTGCAAAACCACACACACCCCCACCTCTGAGGGTTCCTGTTCATACAGGCTGCAGCTGTGAGAGTAGCTTTACACCAAAAAAGATTAGATGGTTTCCTGGGAAAAGATTAAAAATTCGAGTTCCTTGCCACTCATCAGCTTGACAAAACCTCTTATTTCTATGCTCACACCCAGCCACATGCAGTCATTTGCTACTGGAGAGAGCAGGAAAAAGCCGAGCTGGTGCAGAAGGGGAGGGTTTACAATTACCTAAACCAACACATTACCCAGAGCGTGAGCATTTTCTGGAGACTCTGTTCTGCACTGCAGGAGGGACAGCATCTCCTGCGTGGCTCAGTGGCCAATGCCTAATCACTAGACAACTTGCTTTCACATGCATGTAAATTAGTGAATTAATAAGATTAAACCAGCTTTATATAAATCCCCAGTTTCTATGAGTAATGAACTCTTCTGTATATTTTTTTGTCCAGAAGAGGGAACACAGACAATAGATTGCTTGGCTCATGTTATGATGCCCATAGACAAGCAAAGTAGCACTTTTGACCATAGATTACAAGCTAATGTATCACTTACCACAAAGGACACACAAAACAAAAAGGCACTATAAATTTTTTTTCCCTTTTTCCTGAAAGGCCCAGATTAGTTGTCAAAGGCCAATTTATCATTTGTATCTGACAAAACCTTATGCATTTACATACTCGAGATATAACTCCACACTACATAGACGAAGGCTGGCTATTGAGATACCTGCATGAGCAGTCAGATATGCACATATGACCAGACTATTATTACTGCTTACCCAGTTTTCAGCTCAAACTTCTGCCAGTGCTCTCTGCACATGAGGAAACTTCTATTATGAATCATTCTTTTGTTCCACAGTGGGGATAGAAGCAGATATTCTGAGTAGAACAAGGATGCCCTATGAAGTCAGCTTCATGATCATCACCAGATGATAAGCCCCACATCTCACACGCTGCATTTCATGTTGCCTGACAAAATACTTGTATTATCTGGTGCATAGCTATTACAGAAGAATGAACTACTTATGGTAATGCAGTTCTAGCAAATAAACCACAAACCCACTTCCAAAAACGGAAGGACAAATAAAGCCTACACTCCCCGACCCTCCTCAACACTCACACAAGCACCAGTACTACAGCTCTGAAGCTGAAATAAATTTTCTCTTTCTCTTTTGTATCATCTTATTAACAGTAATGTTGTTTCTAGCAGATGATCTTACTGTCACTCCAGAGAATATGTCTTTTATTGATGAAAAGAAGAGAAAGTCATTAGCAGTAATGTTGCTAAAGGTGCAGATACTTGTAGCAGCAGAATGGAAAACACAAATAGAATATTAAATACAACAACTAGCAGGAATGCAAAATTAGTCAAGTACGAAGATGCAAAACAAATCATTCAGGAAAGAGTCAGACAATTCAAATACCTACAAATAGTCTAGCTCTGCTAGCTGCAGTCAGCTCCCTGTTACCTCACATCACGGGGGATTGGAATAGTCTGTGTAATAAATAAATAAATAAATCCCCAAGGTTGCAGACATATTGCAGGGATCTAAATGCTCTGTAGCCTCAGCTGGAATCAAGCAGGGCTCGTAAGCTACAGTTCGGATCTGTCCCCAGCTGACCCAGGGCTGATTCCTGGTACAGCCAGGGAATCATCTCTGCACTGTGCTCCTCGCCACTTTTCTCCGGTAGGATCTGATTAGCCCGGGCGAGCTGATGCTCTGAACCCCCGTGGCACGGTGCCGGAGCTAATAAGCCTTCCCGGGGAATGAGTGTTGAACGGTGTTGGGTGGAAATCACGGGATGAGAACAGCTCTGGCTGGCGGGGCTGCAGCTCAGCTTCTGCTGGCCCTACGCCGACTGTCTGTCTGCAGGGCCATCTGCTGCTGCTGCCACCGGCTCCCTGGCCACCACGAGGGGCTTTGCAGCTGTGACACCTGCCCAACACCATCCAGCAGGCACCAGGAGCTAGCTGGGGATTAGCTGCCCGCTGCACTTTCTTTACCTTGCCACACGCTCATTAAGTAACACACGTTAATAGCAAAGGAGAGATGGGTCAGGGGTTAGCTCTGAAATTAAATATTTTATTCTAGTCGGAGCACGGGCACTTGGTTCCTGGAATTTCTCACATCTGTTCAACAAGCATGGTATTTAAGGATGGGTGTAATTTTGGGCATGTAAGTAATCTCCTGAGGTTTCACATGTTTAAATATTTGACAGCACACACTAAACTCTACAGGATTTAGAGTTTGTTTTGCTAAAAAAAAAAAAAAAATGTTTCCCATTGCTTAAAAAAAAACGAAGCCTAGCAAATAAGCTAAGAAAGAGACATATGAGTAATTTTTTACTGAAATCTTATTACAGTCTTCAGAATTGTTGGTGTTTTTCTGAATATTCCTTTTGCCCACTGTGCATAGCTTAAAAGACACATTTTCCTTAGATGATGCATTCTTCCAAATTACAGTGAAAGTGAAGCCTGAACTGAGACCAGAAATCTCAGTGGACTGCTTTGCTGGTGAGCGCTGGCTGGAGCTAATTAGTGTGTCCTGAAGGCACTGGGGCTGCCTGCCGGCCAGGAAGGACTGAGGATGCTGGAAGCTGCCTGCCTCCACACCCAGGCTCAGCCAAGACTTCACACTTGATGGCTGTGCCTACCAGGAAACTACTGCGCACAGCGATCAACAAAAGTTAGAGATGGACAGGAATTTTTCCATTGAAATCTATTTTTCAGTGAAAAAACACCAACACCACTGTAAGAGCTATTGCCTCCGTTCCTGACCCAAAGCAAAAGCTAGGCTTTTCATCTTCACAATCTCTTTGGCCTGGCAGGACATGATATTAACTGATGTTGAAACCAGTGTGTCAGAGAAAACTGAAGACTACATTTTAAAGCTTGCTATTTCATAAACTAATCCATGTATTTCATATATTCATTTAAAGCTACAAAGCATTTGTTTTACAGTGCATTTTATTCTATTTATTAGACTATAATTCACTTCTGTGTATATCATATCTACATTAAAAACATCATTACGGTTGCAGTGATTTTATAAATATCTTATTAAGCTTGCTGAGGTCAAAAAAAAAATCCAACCTCATATCTGCTCAAACAAACACCCATAGTATAAGCGTATTCCAAACTGATATGTCTACATATCATAGTGACCAGAAGAATTAAAAATAGGAACCAAAGTCAAACCATTGCAACACCATCCTGCCCTACTCTGCTGTTACACTTGCTCCTCGACTAGGATGCTGTGGCCACCCCACAGCCCTGTAAGGGGCACACAGTCTGGTGGGAGGATAGAATCATAGAATTGTCTAGGTTAGAAGGGAACTTAAAGATCATCTAGTCCAACCATCAACCTAACCCTCACAAAAATCATTAACCCATATTCCTAAAGACTATGTCAACCCATCTTTTGAACACCTGCAGGGATGGTGCTTCAACCACTTCCCTGGGCAGCCCATTCCAATGCCCAATAAACCTTTCCATGAAGAAATGTTTCCTAATATCCAATCTAAACCTCCCCCTTGTCCATATGCAAACCAGAAGTCCTAGGTGCAACACAGGCATAGCCTCCAAGATTCAATTCCTTTCTGCATGCACAGCTAGAAGTCTTAATATAGTCAGCAGAGTTTCCACTAGCTGATTGATCTAGTGCCTTCCAATACTCTGCCTTTGTTTGCAAGTTGTACCACTTGATGAAACGACTTGGGTTGTTTTTTTCCAGCAAATTCTACTTCTTGGTGTTGAAATGATGTTTGCTTCCTTTGCTGTTATTTCATTAAACAACAAATCACTCCAAGTTGTTCTCCCACCCATGTCCTGAAGAAAACTCCTTTCCTCTTTTATTACATTCTGTCCCCCATGACCTTGTTGATCAGAGTTTCCCTTCAGAGAAATTCTCAACACTCACTAGTCCACACAGGTTGCACCTAGGGAGACGCAGTCAGTTCAAAGAGCTGAGGAAGGAGAATGAGCCCATGAGATTTTTCAAGTGCAACTCAAAGGGGCCAAATTGGTATTATAGAAAGCGCAATTTAATATTGAAATCACTTGGAAAATAAGTTTCACTGTTTCCTCATTGCTTACATTTTCCTGAGCTCTTGTTAACAACATTGTGTGAAATTTCAGTATTTCAAGTTCAACTAAGTTTGGAAAAAGAAATGTTGGAATACTGGAATTTCCCATTAGATGTAAATTGCCATTTTTATATCAGCTGTAATCAAGATTACTCTGTTCAAAAAAGCAATTAAGAAAAACCCAAAACCCAAACAACCCAGATCAATCTCAGATTTTTCAAAACAACCTATTCCTGTTTGAAGAAAACATTTGGGAATGATTAATCAATACAAACACAGACATTAAACTATATTGAATACAGTTACTATGTTTTCATATTTATCTGTTTGGTTTTTAATAAGTGAGTTTTAGGACTTAGTTTGTTGCTAATTTGCATATGTTCCATTGGTTGAACATATGTTTCTTGCTGTGATAACTCAAGATTTTTCAAAAAGAAAGAATGCATTACTTTTTAGTTACTATGCAAAAGTCACAGAAATCGGAAACCAGTAAACCAGATAAATGGTGAAGCACTGATTTAATGAGAAGCTACCTGTAGTTAGGCATAAACTAACAACTACAATTGTTTTTTAATTACAACTTGTGTCTAGCACCGTAGATGTAAAGATCTCTGAATGGTGTTAATTCCCCTAGAGTATTACAGACACAGGAAAACCTTTGCTAAATAACTCTGAAATTTAAAAAAAAAAAAAACAACAAAAAACAAACCAACAGGTTTCAGTTCCATCTCAGAAAATATTTTCAGAAGCCTAAGATTCTTGAAGCAATTTTGGGTTTTTACCACATAGCTCATGGCTTTTTTCTTCCAAATTAAGTTTCAAGTTTGTTATAGTAACCTGGTCAGGGTTTTGGAGTTGATGCTCAAAGTGAATTATATTGAATTTCTGGTTAGATTTAGCATTCTAACATTGGCAGAGCACTGACTTCAGATGTCTATGAAAGAGAAAGAAACCCTACTGTCACTCAAATTTAGACTTAGGAAACTTAAGTGTCCTCTGTTACCTCCTCATGGGCAACCAAGTTTGTTATTAAGAGACATCTCATACAGGTTTTTGCTTAGATTTCAAACAAAAATAGAAACCAACTAACCATCACAGAAAACCCACAACAGAATATGAAGATATTTCACTGCAAAGGGCCTGGCATGACAAGGGGTGAATAAGGGTCTGGGGAGAGGTGTGGTTGTTATAGTCTATGGCACTTTCTGAAAGAGACAGATCTGAAGCAGGAGAACAGGGACGCTGTTTTGTTCTGGTATCAACTTCAGGGTCAGAACAGACACCAGATTACATATTGGATCAGGCCCTGCAAGTAGGGCCCGAGACCCCAACAGCTGCCAGGATCACATCCCAGATTGCAGGGGCTGGAAAGGGGATTTGTGGGGGGATAATCACAGGTACTGTGGCCAATGTCTACCAAAAAAGTTGCCCAATGATCTCAAAATACATGCTGGCTTTAAAAGGCACTAAAATGCAAACTCACTGTTTGCTGTTTACAGAACAGGCTAGTGCTGCCTCATGGTGCTTTCCCACATGCTGGCAGAAAGGGTTATGCATGTGTTTGGGACTGCTCTGGCTAACAGTCCTTGGGCTGGTGAGAACAGCATCACTAAGCCCTTTTCCTGATTTCAGGGATATCTAGGACATCCATGGTTATAGCTAAGGGCATGAGAATTGCTCAAGAGAGACTGTTGTATCAAGTGGAGGGGGGGGGGGGGGGAAGGACTAGAGNNGGGGGGGGGGGGGGGGGGGGGGGGGGGGGGGAGAAGGACTAGAGAGGAAGAAGTAGAGAAGAAAAATTGATGTCTTGAAAAACAGGACTGCAGCTGGACATGACAGATGTGAAACAACAAGCTCATTAGAAGACAGGACAACTGGTGCCAGCTTTACCCATTTGCTAGCAGAAGTTACTGGTACCTTGCCTGGGCACACAGAATTGCTCATAAAAAGCAGATGTGCAAATTTGAGGGCTACTCAAATATAACTGGGTGCTTAATTCCTTTGGGATTAATTTAGTTCCTAAATATTCATCATATAGGTGTACCCAAGGACTACATTTTATGACTCAAATTTTTCTGACCTACTGGTAATACACACGATGATACGATTTTGTAAGGCTAGCATTGTCCAAAAGTACAAAGCCTATACTGTATAATGCATAGTTCTGGGGACACTTCTCCCTAAGATGAAATCTGTTATGAAAACAAGTATTCTCTGATACTTCATCATTGTATGCCTAAAAGCTTATTCGCATGAGTTATATATGAAATGAATGGGTACTAAATATCTGCAGTACAAAAATAGGAACAGGTAATGTGAGATACTATGCAATTAAGAGAGACCCAGACGACGCTTGTTACGATGACGCTCTGCAGAGAGCCTGCTTGTCCTCTGGCAGCACATTACTGCCCGTCATCCTCCCCACTATGCCCAAAGAGATATTAAGAACAAAGACCTGGAGATCAGCACTTCAATTTTCTATGTGGGCAAGACCATGACTATTTCGCTTTCTTGCTGCTAGTGTATACAGAACACAGCTGTATATTTTACAGGTCTAATTGGACTGTGTTCACAGGATTCATTACAGCCATTGCACACCTCAATACACAAACAGTAAGAACAGGCAAGTTTTTTTTGTTGATTTTTTTTTCAACTTATTTTTAAAGTTTTGCTTTGTTTCTTTTCTATTTTGGTGGCATAAGAGTGTACAGTATATGCTGCTTCATACCTAATACTAGCTCTGGTAGTTTTACTAATAAAAAAAAAGTCTATAGCCCTTCAGTGACCATATGGCATTACATATGTTTAGTGCAAACTGCAGATGTAACACTCAGAAAATATCATCCTTTAGCTGATCTAGATATTAATCCGCAAATTGAACAAGTGGAGAACCTCTCAACCCATTATGCCTGTGAGCTACAGAACAAATGCCCTGCCATGTACATCCTTATGAACACCCACCAGAATCACAAAAACAGATATTTATTTTTGCATTTAAAAAAACCCTGTAAATTTCAGGCATGTGTTAGACTTATTCTGTCATAATCTACAATTTCAATGAAGTGAGCACAACTAGCTTCCAAAGATTGCCTTGAAAACCCTGGTATGAAAAATAAATTTAACACAAAGCAGTCCTCCAACATTTTTGATTCGCAACTCTTCTCAGGTGCTGGACAGGATTTCTGGTCCATGACAATGAGAACGAATACAGACTGGGCAACAGCCTTCCCAGCAAGGCATTTATCAAGAATCAGAAGATCCCAGTTCAGACCATTATACTCAACTACTCTACAGAAATACTAAGTTTTGCTAGTAAAGTTCTCTTTCTATTCCTTTTATTTTTCATACCATTATTGGATGATTTTGAAGTGTCCGATGAGATACAAGAACATAACAAAACCTTAAAAAGAAGAGAGAAGGTCTAGTCTGAACACAGCTCTTATCAGAAGGCAACTCTTCCTGCTCTGAAAGGCTTACAGAGGATCCAGGAAAAGAACTAAAAATTCAAGTAACAGATATAGATGGGGGGAACTCATTAAAGGTATAAAGATAGCATTTTACAATAGGCATATTTGTCCTTTTTCTTTGCCATTGTTAGGATTCTCTCCCTAAGTTTGGAAGCTAAGTACAGGGGTTTAGGTGATACTGTAAAGGCAATAACTCACAGTAGTGCAAAACAATGGAGCCTGAAATGATGCAAAGGCCACAAGAAAATCAACGTGCAGCAAGTGACAAAACAGTGCTTAAATTCCACTCCCCACCATGCTACTACCACTGGCCACAAGATAACATTATTGCTAGATTTAGAAAAAGAGGGGAAAAGAAGAGACATGACCCAGACCCCTGGCTACTAATTAGTAGTTCAGATGTCCAAGGAGACAGATGCACAATAGCCTCATTTCAACTATGTAGAACACCACCACTAGTATAGAAACAAGATGAACATTATATTTTTACGCCGCATCATAATATTCTATGTTGTCAGCATTTTTCATTATGATCTAGTGTACAACGACACTGCCACCTCCCACTTAATTCTTAAACAGCTGTTTAACCCCTCCCTTCTCTTTCCATTTTATTAGCTTTGACTTTACTGTAAAACATCATGCTCATTTTTTGGCAGCTAGTGCAACTTATCCCATGCAGATGGAAGTTGTTAGGTACTGCATACCATGGACTGAAGAAAAAAAGAAATGAGACTGTCACCTGGAAAAAAAAAATTTAAAAAAAAATGAAATCAAAAAAATCATAAAAAACCCATAGCCCATCCACATTGAAGTGTGGGACAAACTATAAGGAGGTCTCTCAGCCACTGGGAGTTTTACAGTCTGTGAAATTTATTTTATCTTGGTCATAAATGGAAGTCTCACAGTAGAATCCGAATGCTTCAAAGCATTTACCAGTCTTATGATAATTGGCGTGCTATTTTACAGTTAAAAAAAGCTGGTGGGAAAATGTTGGTTTTGTCTAAATTACAGACATTATTAGTGTCAATTACTGAAGTATTGGATTTGCAAACATTAGGCTCAGTAACTGGTTTTTGCACAGTCATTCTGCAGTTCTTCCCACTTACAATAATTTATGACTAGTTTTGTGTTTTCTACATGACATAACAGTATGTTAAAATAGGAAGAGGCTGAGAAGGTTTTATCTGAATTTTAAGCCTTCCCCCCCTGCCCTGCACTAGTCTCCCACTTGAGTTCAGGTCAGTTCTACCTTGTGGAATGAGGGTGGTGGGGGCAAGGAGGAAACAGAGATATGCCTTCTTTCCAATATGTTTTGTATTGCACCAAGTTTCATGTATTATTAACCTTTAGGGTTTTTTAAACACTAATAATGGCAAGAACACTGCAGCATTTAGATTCCTTTTGAAATACTTTTTATATTGTGTAAGTATAATACACATACATGTATTCTATTTTATAGGTACTTAACATTTTCATGCTAAGTTTATTATTTAATTTGTCAGATCAAAATGATGTTGATTTTTACTATTTAAAATTCTCCATTTCTTACATTTTCCTGTAAATATAAGTTAATTACCCATAATTTGTTTCCTTTCCTTTAGTTATATGAAGAAATGAGTGGTAAATCCACAAAATACAGACAACTAATAAATTACATGTTATTTTTGTTAAGACACATTACCTTCATTACTACAAATCAGATAATTATTTCAGCCATTACTCTACTCACAGCTATTCAATGTGGGTATTTACTTAGTACAAATAATTATTCCAGAGAAATCAATTACAACTACCAGCTTATACAAGTTGATGAACTGGCTTTGTGGATAATCCCTGGTAAAGGTGCTATAACTTGCTTTTCTTAAATTGATTATCTAAATGACAGAACTTTGTCTTTTTTACTCCTCGACTTGGTGATTCTCCAATTCAAAGTAATATTGAAAAAACAGAATAAAACTTTAAATGCCATTATTTTTCTTTATATTAACACTCAGAGCACTAATCCCCCAGAGACATTTTTTTGAGAACAATAAGTTCTTCATCACGCATAAAAGTTAAATTTAAAAATACTATAAGTACACTGATTACTTGCTTTGTGTCTGTACTTACTCATAAATCTCCATGATGTTTCCTATTGACACAAATAATCATATAAATGTAAAAATTAAGAGAGATGGTGCAAGAATGTTACATTGTGTATCACTCATCATCAGTCCACCAGAAAGCCATGAAGATGATCAGATGTCCAGAGAACCTCTGCTATGAAGACAGGCTGAGAGAGTTTGGATTGTTTAGCCTGGAGAAGAGAAGGCTCCAGGGAGACCTTATAGCCCTTTCCAGTACCTGAAGAAGGGGTCCTACAGGAGAGATGGGAGGGACTCTATGAGGGAGTCAAGCAATAGCATGCAGGGGAATGGTTTTAAACTGAAAGAGGGCAGGTTAAGATTAGATATCAGGAAGAAATTCTTTACTGTGAGGGTAGTGAGACACTGGAACAGGTTGCCCAGGGAAGTTGTGGTTACCCTATCCCTGGAGGTGTTCAAGACCAGGCTGGGGGTTTGAGCAACCTGCTCTAGTGGGAGGTGTTTCTGGCCATGGCAGGGGGGTTGGACGTGAATGATCTTTAAGGTCCCTTCCAATCCTGAAGCATTCTGTGATTGATCTTCTGCAATAATATAGTTTTCTACTGCATCTATTCTTGTCATAAAATTCACATAAAGCCTCCCTGTATTTAAAATCTTTGAGTATTTGGTACAACTATGTGATTGAATCACTGGGGAAAAGTACACTAAGAGAATTCAAATTATTTGGTCTGTGTAGTTTTAAGACAGATTCACGTAACGTACAGAGTACTAAGTTTAAAACCTAACCAGATATGGTTCAAGTGCCTAGACTAATATTTCATTTCAGTAGAGACACAGCATAAATGCATCAATAGCACAGCTGCATAACAACTCCATGTCTGATGCATCTCTAGAAGCACCAGTTCCTCTCCAGCTTGACTCCTAGATGTTTATCTTTTTTCTGCAATGCCAGAACAGTAAGCCAGAATCCTCTACAAAAGTTGTGCCCTGCTATAGTCAATGACTGATGTTAATTCACTTAATGGAGGATTACCCACCTACCAACCAACCTTCCTATGGTTATCAGGCAGATGAACAGAAAATGATTGCTGTCCCCACTCTCCCAAGTGTGGCTATATCACAATAATTTTAGCAGAAATTGAGTAGTAGAACACATTTATTAAATTAAGAGTTAAAAAAAACAAGTACAGCTGTCAAACTGTAGGGATTAATCCCCCCCAATCACATCATTATCCTCCCTTTCCCTCAAAACTGCACCTTGGCAGCGTCAGAAAGACCTTTATTCTTCACCAGAAATATCTTCCATTACTGTTTCCTTACGCATTTTTCACAGGTTTTTTTTCCCATATACCTTTAAAGTAGACCTTTGAGGATTCATATTGTGGTTTTGATATATTTGGCTTAGTGTTCTAAGTTGTATTGAATTTAATCACGGGGTCACTTGAACCAAGTAGCTCTGCTGTTTCTAATCTACTAACTGTACGTTTTTGCTGAGATTGGAGAGGACAAGTCCTATTAGAATTCTGACACTGCAGGTCAATAACTCTTATTTTTTCTATAATTTTATTTTTCCATCATGCCGTGCTTTTCAGCTTTCCCAGTTCATACTGGGAAATTGAAATCACTCATGACTACAGCCAGATTGTGTTCCTATTTTCCTCGTGTTGTTCTGAGGGCTGTTATGCTCTTCCCTCTACTGCCTGCTTGTTCCGGGAGCAGCCAGCACCCTTTTACCTTAGCGAGCCTACCGCTAGCGTGTGCGTGCACCCAACACAAAGAGTTGCTTTAGAGGAAAAATAGAGCTTTGCAGGCAGAAAAGCAATTCCACAGATTCCTCACATATTTCTCATCTAATTCTTTACATTTAGTGAAGTCTGCTTCAAACTCTTCAAGGACATAAGCCAGGAACAGTCGCAAGGACAGCATCTGCACGCTGTGACTGGAATTTTCTCCATCACAAAGAACACCTACTTAAACTTTAGAAACAAAGTTCTTAATACTGTCACTCAATATGATAAAAAGCCATTGTGGCTGGGTCCATGCAATCCATGCTTCTCACAAAGAAAGAATGAAAGGCCTCTCCCATGGTTTTAAAGCTGCAGTCACAAGATGGTTTTAAGCCAACACATCACATCGCAACTAGAAGAGCAAGTCTTTTCCTCGCATCCATAAGGGCACACTCCAACACCCATGACTACCCCCTTACCACTCATGTAGCCCCACAGGGACTACAAAACATGGCAAGTGGAGAATGGGAGAGGTGATTACAAACCTCAGGGAAAAGCCTGCAGACAGTATACCCTGTATATGCACTGTCTCACTGAGAGGTGATGACTTTGGTCTTGGACCCTGTTTTATGCAGTCGTACAGGCTTATGAGCCCACTCTCACCCGTTTACATGCTCATGCACCTACTGCGGGTGTATATATAAGCAACTAAGCTCTTGATTGTGCAAAGATATGATTACATTAACTGTTACAACTTAAAAGTAAAAGCAGCAAGCAAAACATTCGAAGAAAGCTCTGCATTTGACTTCATTCAACAACAGAAAGAGAAACCAAGAGCAGAGGGTGAAGTTGTACTTGGTCAGACCTTGTTTTGTCCTTAAGTTGTTTTGCTGTGTCTGTAGATATTGCAAGTTCACATATAGCCTCACATATAGTTTTGCTGCTACTCTGATTAAATGCTATATAGCAGTCTTTGTGGCTAAATGTCTATAAAGCTCTATACTCACTTTCTGAGAAATACAACTCTTGATAGCACAGAGAAAGAAAAAAGCTTTTTTCTATACAGGACATTACTAAGTAAATAATAGGATATCACTATCAGAAGTAGAGGTGCAGTACTATCTTTTTCTTAACAAGTGCACACACAAGCCTAATGAAATATTTGCCTTCTTACAGAAGCAATGGTTACTGAGAGAGATAACTAAATAATAAAACCTCTGCCTAAGTTGATTGTAAACAATATCAGAACACAAACTATGCTGTGCAACAAAGTTTTCTGTTGTTAGTTCCTTCCTTTGTATAGCCTGTTTTGGTATGTCATGCTCATATCCTGCAGCTTACGTTCAAAGTCACTATTTCCCTTTTCAGCAAGAAAGTAATGATCATTTAATGACTACCTCCTTAGACAGATTTTGTCTTTATGGTTCCTGTACTATTATATTCTAGCAACGATACCAGAAATGATGCTTCCTATTTTGGAGGGGTAGGAGAACACTAAAAATAACAAAAACTCAAATAAGTTTTCCAGAGATGAGAGCAAATAGAAAGCTAGCTATTGTTAGCTGAAAAAAATAAGGAAAATAATTCCTACCCTTTGCATGTGCTTCTCCTTTTCAGGACACACCCCTGATGATTGCCAAGATCTAAACATTTTTGGTGTATATTAAAAAGCACTGCAATTCCTTTCTTTCTTACTAATAGGCAATAGATTATCCTCACTTCTCCCAGGTCACATAGACCCAATGTTTACCATAATAAGACCTTGAAATTTAAAGCAAAATACCCTTTAGCTTCTGTTATAACACTAGGAATACATAAATTACTCAAGCGGAAAACATATCAATGCACATTGTATGACAATCTGAGTAAGAGCACATAAGTGATTTCTTTGTGTTTACTCCTTAAATATGCTAAAACAGACTGGTAGAATGTTAGAGATGTTACCCAATACACGACAGCCAAAAGAAAGAAGCCCACAGTTCAAATTGACATTCGTTTTTATTCCTTCCCTGCCGATCACTATGTGTAGCTTAGATATTTTACTGTATTTTAGTATTGCAGCTGATGGTTTATATCTAGATAAATATTTTATACATATAATTAAACCACATATATGTCACTCTCTCTCTCTACATATATATACATTTATAAAGGGGGAAAGCAAGTTATCTTGGCTTTATATAAACACATTGAGCTAAAATGGGAAAAGGGAGAATAAAATTAGCTTGGCATGACTGTGTAAGATTAGACTCTAAACTTATACTCCTGCAGTCATATTTCATTTTCTAAACAGCTTTAACTCACTTGCTTAGGCACATTATTTTCTAGTGAAACTAATGAAGAAACCACAGTGTTCAGTTTTGGTGAACGTTCAAGCCTTTAAATATAATAGCATTTTTCTCTTTTTTTTAAAATTAGGTTATAACAAGCGTCTTTCTTTGCTCAAGCTGCCATTTTGGGCAATAGCTTGTGCTAGAAGCTCTCATATTCCTGAAATTTATTCACTTACAGGACTTCAGTGACACTACATGACTAGTATTGTCAGAAAATAAAACAAAAAAAAAGTTACAGAAGTTTAAGAAATGATCATGATTATTTATAGCCACCCACAAAGCCACCAAACAAAAACTGCCAATACGAGTGAATATTCTGCCACAGATAAAAACAGGTTGCATTTGTTCATGTGATTTTGACCACAGAAAGAAACAAACAACACCCAGACACATCAAGTGGGTTTTTTCAGCTTTGTTTTCCTCTCTTCCAGGCATTAAACAAGTTAGAAAGCCTGTTAGTATTGATTTGAACACACACCTTACCTCATGTCACATCTTTCTAAAAATTCAGTTAGGGACTAGCTCTAGGCAAACTGAAAACATCCAACCTCACATCACTACTAACAAAAAAAGCAGCTGCTTTTTTTTTTTCCCCACTTATTCTTTTTTGCTCTCTCTATCTTCACATTTTACCACGTGTAAATCAATGGAAACCATCTTATGCTACCCAGTGAGTCAAAAAAAAAAAAAAAGAACTCACAATTTCTGATGTCCTTTACTTGTGCATCCCTTTTTCTGCATCTTCCCATCAGCTTCTGCACCCCAGGCAGATCAACCAGTATTTAGCAGAAAGGGCCTTAATAATGAGGTGGGCTGGGCTTGCAGGCAGTCCAGGTGTTTTAAATTATCCTCTACAGCCTAAAGAGCCATTTTCAAGGTTTGTAACAAATGACCACACCCCACTTAATTGGAGACATTCTGGCTAAGCAAAATGGCTTAGGTTTTTAGGTTTAAATAGGCAAGAATCACAATAAACTTGCCCAAACAACTAGTGTGTTGGAAGTTTGTGTGTAACTCAGCAAGAGTATAATTTTCTGTTTTCTGGTGGAACTCATCTTCCAATGTGGTTACTACATGGTAAATCTCAAGTATTTGTTACCTACCACTGGACAGACTGATCTCCTACTGCTTTTGTTTACAACAATTTTGTTAACAGAGATTTATTTTTTTACTGTCAAATAGAAAACAAGAGCTTACCTTGTGAAATGGTTTAGATGAGCAGTCTAGAGATTCCTAGCAGGTAAACTGTTCAGGCAAACCAAGGCTTTTT
Source organism: Scolopax mira (assembly GCA_004320125.1). Classification (NCBI taxonomy): domain Eukaryota; kingdom Metazoa; phylum Chordata; class Aves; order Charadriiformes; family Scolopacidae; genus Scolopax; species Scolopax mira. Next base: position 21,526 of record BJBW01003377.1, read on the forward strand.
TGTCATTAACAATACTACCTTGCTGGTATTTCAGGGCCTCTTTTGTAAATTAATAGCTTTTCCTCCATCCCCACTCATCCTATAATTTTTAATCTGCAAGGTATGTATGACAAGCCTAAATTATAACTAACATAATCTTTGTTTTGATAAAATCAATGTTAGAAAAAAAATTATTTCAAGCATCTAACTAGAATAAGTCATTTTCCCATTTTACTCTCTAATTGTAACTGTGTGTAAACTGAATACAGATTGCTTATAGAGAACACTTAGCAACAGTGCTGTAATTATCTTTGTCAAACTTCTGGCAAGTTTAGATATTTTACCTAAAAAATTATGTTTGGAAAAAGCAAGTGCAGCCTGCAGAACGTTTGTAGTACATTGACATAGATTTTTTGGCTTAGTTTCTAGCAGTCTAAAAGATAGTTCAAAGATTTAGCATTATAAAAGCTCTATGCTATCCTCTACTGTCATTAGTAAAATCAACGCCATTTTAGGCAGCAAAATGTGTTTAAACAGGTGTAATTTCATTCTGAATGCAAAGATCTAGGCCATATATTTCATGCTGTTGCTAAACATGGCTAGCACCTGAACACTAATAAGGTGCTAATTAAGAACTGCCATTTTAAGTCTATCATGCTTGTGCATGTGAACTCACCATATGCTCTGGATCAGATTTCCCACTGTGGAAAAATTGAGATGGTTCAAGCTGATGATGTGCAATAAACCATTGCCTTTCAGTATCTTCTCCTCTAAAAATGGCTTTCCTCCTGTAACAGTAAGCGTAGGCATTTGATAAGATTACCATATGTTTCTGCATCTTTTTTGGGTATATTATATCTGCTCAACAAACCTGCTCTGGAAAACCATGGTAGAATGCTAGAAAACCATCCATGATTAATTCCTTGAGCTGGGGACCTGTCAGCTTGCTGGAGCACAAGTATTTATGTTTTTCCTAGTAATCCCTAGTAATGACACAGATCAAACCAGACAGTGTTGTAGAACAAAAAATATATGTTGGTCCCAACCTAAACCTGAAATAAACAACAGAAGTTACTCTCCTCCATTAGGACTGCCCTTTGTCCACATGCTGCTGTTTAATACACCAGTGCAGTCAGTAACTGCGAGAAATATACATTTAGGTCTCATATTGTAGAGAAGAGATGCACAAGGGTGTAAAATATTCAGTTAAAGCACAGTTAAATATCACGTCTATTTCTGCTGTCCATTTTTTCAATATTCTCCTGAAACAATGGACATAAAAGTCATATCTTCTTTGAAATACTACTGTAGATTGCAACTTTAAAGAGTGTTCTTATATCCCTTATTGATAAGGTGCTATCAATCAACCTGGACCTCTATTTGAGTGAAAAATAACTATATATATGATATATAATTGATATGCATATATATGATACAATTGATATGTAGTGCAAACCAAATTAAGCCCCATTTCAGGGAGAAAGAATAAAGAAAAAATATAATTATACTTTAGTGTCACTTCCTTCTCATACCTGGATATCAAAAGTAGAAGAAATGCCTAATATTGCAGAGAAGCTACCCTTTTTCATGTGGCTTGAACTTGTGGCTTTTTAATCCTGCATTTAATCACAGTATACAGCAATAGTTTCAAATTATGTATTTCTCAGAACACAGGTATTGTATACAGAGCTGAAAATGAGAAGACAGCTTTAAACTGTAAGCAAAACAAACCCCACAAAGTTCAATTTGACAGTCAATTCCATGACAGTCAATATTTCAGCTTGTTGTTACAAAACTAAGCCATTATGCCATACCAAAGCCTGAAGTTGTTGAAAACTGAATTCCTTTCAGATGTTTGCAAGGCAATAAAATGCATGTTCTGAATAACATCAACAAGGATGCATCTTGCACGGGTAATTGAGATCTGACTTTACTTAGATTTGTTGATTTACTGTGAGAATTCAGTGCTCAATATACATCAGGATGTTCCATTTCTTACATGTTGATGTGGCCTACTAGCAGCATTACATTGTGTAACAAAAAATACAGTTTTAGTCCTGCAACTCCTAGCCACGTGCATTGTCCCTGGGCATAGTTCCTCATGGGTCCATTAGGAGGTAAAAAAAGATTCACTGGAGTAAGGGACATGTGGTCAGACCCATAGGACACATTTAAGATCTTCTTAGATGATCTGAAATTCAGTCTGCCCTTTTTACTTGTCAACAGCTTCATGCTCAGTATCTAGACAAGATTTTTGTCTGCCACATTTGGAGAGAACAGACTAGATCTGCATATCTGTGATAGGGAGGGGAAAAAAAATAGATTTACGCCTTGTAGGAGGTACAAGGTAACTGATGTCTGCACCACAGCAACTTGAGAGAGGTAGTGCTAGCCATGGGGCTCACAGCCTTCTCTCTGCCAGAGGTGAAGCTGATACAGTGCCACAGGACAGACAAGATACAGGACTAACTTAACAGTTTATGCAATGCTGTCATCCTTAACTGATCGCTCCTCTGGCTGAGGGCGGGAGTGTCAGTTTGCTATCAAGCCCATCGGCAGAAGAGCATGTAATTGCATTGCCCCCAAAGCAACCTGGCTCAGAGATAGTGACTTGAAACATCATAATATCCCTTGTGGACTCCCCATTGTGCTGGACAGAAATGAACTGACACATATCTACACCTGGGGTGATATATGAGCCAAGAAACATCAATGTCATTGTGCCACCAAGTACTCTGGTGAATTATGCTTCTGCTCATTCCTCATCTTCATCCATCTCTTACCACTTGTCTGCACGAAATGAGTTCTTATTGGCTCCACGGAGCTCCCTCATCCCTGCGTGCAGAAAGCTGTAATAACTGCTGAGTTTAAAAGAGGAACAGAGTCACCTACTCCTCCCCACACTTCTAACCTGGAATGCAGAAAAGGTCTTTATTTTGCCCATAGCAAGGCACAGCCATTCATTAGTGAAAGGCAACGCGCGTTTCTTTCCTACCCCTTCCTCAAAAGCAGCTATGTGTTTTTCTATGTACTTAACCAATAAATAATTGTCACATAAGAGAAAATGTTGAAAAACACAGTCTCAGATGAGAAGCTTTCACAAACTGATCTAGAAGAGGTAGTAAGTTTAAGTGGATATTATTGTACATTCAAAGTTAAAATCTTTCTCATCGTTTCTATACATCATAATGGAAGAGAAAATTAATAACATTAAGTTCTTTTTATTATAGACCACCAGGTTCTTCAAGATTAACAGGGGTGTTAACTTCTAAATCAGTATTGCAAATTATGATAGCAGAACCAGCTTGTTCTTTCTCAATTAAAAAAAAAAATCAGAAAAAAAATAGCACCGTTAGATGCAACAAAGATCATCCAAGATTCTTCTGGCCGGTTTATCTAAATTGTTTCTTGTTTATTGGGAGATACACAAGTTCATCATAGGGTGAATCCCCATCGCCTTTTAATAGAAAAACCCCAAAATATGAAACGGATATTACTAATGGAGACCTAAAGAGACGTCCAAGCCAATAGCACTTTAGACAATGTTTGAAAGTTGAAGAGTACAATAAGAGCACGTGGCATAGAAGAAAAGTGGAAGACAATCCTAAGAGCATTCATGAAGTGTCTATAGTGTCTGGGGGAGTGACAGCAGTATAAAAACTCAACATTTTGGAGTAGCCCCACAGATCTTTTAATCGCTTCATCCCTCTGTGAAAACAAAACTAAACCAGAAAATAAAATACTGGTCTTTGACCTGCTGTGCTTCTCTCAGACCTGCACTGACAGCGTTTGCTGATCAGCCATCCAAAATCCAGACCTGAGAGCGGAACCCTGACAATGCTGGGAGGTCGCCTGTCCCCAGGAGCCCCCGGAGTGGGAAGCCCACTGGTCTGCGCTGGTGCCGCGCCAGCCCAGAAAAGCATCCTCCTCTCAGTTCACAGAAATATCTCCCAGCAGCTGACAAATTTGTGCCAGCAGACCAAAATAACTCTGCAGGGGAAGTTTACAGGCACCTGCTGGTATGTATAAATAAGAGTTGCTCTTTCTAAATTTACCCGGGTATGCACCTTTCACGTATCCTCAGGCCCACCCATAAATGCAGTTTTCCAAAACACCGCAGTGTAGAACAGAAACTAGATTTAACCCTGTTAGAAAAAGGCCTGGAGTTGGCATAAGAAAAAAGTGGTGATTTTGTGCATAAGACATGTGATATGGTCTGGGAAGGCCAACATCTGGCTCAGCAGCAGTTTTTGTGACCTCGTGCAAAGTGTTTGCACTTCATGTCCGCACCTTTATAAGACAGTGCTGTCGGGTCTATCCGTCTGTATCACCATCTAGCTGTTCAGATTGTAGCTTAATCAGACCAATTTCTTACATGCCATATGTAAAAAGACTGAATCTGCAGTTAATACGCATCATTTGATGAAACTAGATATTTATTGTAGTGAGTTAAAGTGAGACTATGACTTTCCTCTGTATAAGGAGGATCACAAGAGTGCCTCCTGATCTGGGTCTACTCAGTGAATTCCTGTGAACTAAGCTCATATTGAACTATCCGTGTCATGAACATGCATGTTCAGATGAACTTCAACTTTATTTGGAAGAATCTAAATCTTTATTTTACCTTTTCAGGAAAATAACCTAATTTGAGGTCTGCCTAATTTGAGCTTCCATTGGCTATGGAAAAAAAGGACTGGGAAATTAGTATTTTAGATAATGCCAAAACTTTCAGAGAGAATTGAGTATGATAGGGGAATGAGAAAAGAAAAACAACTATCAAAGTTGTAAATTTAAAGTTGTTGGAAATGCAATTCAAGTAGTGTATTGAGGGAAGCGAGGGCAAAAAGAGAGATATTATAAAAGTTACACTTTGAAAGCCTCATAGGCTGAAACATAAAGTGCTTTCTTTCATTTGCAGTTAAAATTCACCTAATGTCTAAAGCAAACATGGGCAAAAATTGCCTTAATCCCTACTCACCTAACCATTTTGTACCACAGAATGATCCCTGAGTGGGTCTGCAGGGGAGAAGGGATGGAGAGGAGAAGAAAAGGGAAGGCACAGGAACAGCCAGGTCTGACCTTTCATTCCTATTCATTCCTAGTTCTATCCTCTCGTTATCACCTTGCATATCTGCTGCTGCATTGTTGCTCTCTGCAGTTAGTAAGCTATTTATGGAACACAACTTTTTTCCTAATTTACAGCAGTTTTTCAGAGAATGTCTGGCTAGCAACCTGCTTATTCTTGCTCTTATAATTGTATTTTTTAGAATTGCTTGCAATAAACATAAATAGACAATGCTATAACTTTTTATACAAGTTTAGAGATTGAATTCCGAGAAAAGTAAAAGGTAAGGAAGGACAGCTTGGTGTTACTGAACGCAGAAGCAAACCTGTGTTCTTTTTCTTTAAATCCATACAACTTCCATCCCAAAGGATGAGAAAACATCAACTAGTCCATGGGCATGTGGCTCACAAGACATTTAAGACAGGTCATGAAAGCACAATAAAAATAATTTTACATAACTATCTCCAAGTGTTCACACAGTTCCACCTTGTGTCCTTCAGGTCCTTTCTGTCCTCCAGAAGCACAGTAGATGCACCTTTAGTTGCTTCTCTGTGAAATATAACAATCTGAAGTCTGAGAAGGGGCTTTACTTTTTGTTATACTGGGTGATGTTTCAGCACAGACCTGGCCATAAAACTCTTGAAGTTGTAGGTAAAAGCTTACTTGAGTAGGGCCATTTATTTCTGTAGGGCCATTTATAAAACAAATTATTATGCATACAAGGTAATAAGGTAGTATTAATGACAACTGCTCCCTGCAGATAAATGGTGCCTGAAGGCTAAGAAACCTGGTGGAAGTATTGCTGACTTGAATAAGGAACAAAGTTTAGAGTATGAACATTTTGTTTGTTTAGTCAAGTTGTATTTAATCCAACCATGACAACAATAAAACATTTTAATTCTATTTTTCCATCACTCCAGAGCCACAGTTTGCAAAAAGAAAAATAACTTATTGCTCTAGCAGTCATGCCCATTTCTCTTTCCTTGGGATGTCTAGCTAGTGCCCATGGATCCCTGCTGAGTGAATCTTCTAAGAGGTGTAAATGAATAATCCTTCATTCACTATCAATTTTGTGGAAAACATTTCCTTTAGCTGTTGCTTTTTTAAAGAGTCAACAAAATTGTCATGGGGTCTTGGAGAATAATAACTTAGCACCAGGTAAGCATGTTCTATGTTAAAATACAATAAGCCGTTCATAACACTGCTTTAAAAAATACAATTTTAAAAATTTAAAATTTAAAATTTGAATTTAATTTTAATTTAAAATTTAATAATTTTTAAATTAAAAAATTTGATAAAAATTTATTTAATTTGAGCTCCTGGCACCGTGTGGTTGCAAACACTGGTCCTGAGCAGGAGCATCAACAGGTCAGGCTCCCTTCACATGAAAATCAGCCGTGGGTAAACAAGTCAAAAATAAAATTTTAAATTAAAATTTAAAAAATTTTAAAATACAAGTTTTACAATTAAAAATACAGTTTTTAAAAAGAATCAAAACTTTGCATGACACAGAATCAACAGGAAAATGGTAAATGTTCAGTCATTAAAAATTCATTTGGTATTCATTGTAACAGCGTTAATTATAATGTATTCACTTGGCATTCGTGTGGCTGTCACATGTTAAGAGTTCAATTATAATGCATACTAGCTAATGAGCATATAAAGCGTTACTGAATCAACATTACTGTGCAGCATTTTATTTGCATTATTCATATGCTTCAGGTTTAAAAAATCTATCACCAACAAGCTGTTCAAAAGCAGCAACGTGGTATAAAAGGCACATTTTGGAGTCCTTGGTTTTGAAATCTGTTCAAGTGTCTGTCTAGGCGAGTGCTTATGTAGCCTCTGTCACTGTAGTATCTGAGTACCTGGAGAGTTGCCCGTGGTTTTCTCGCATGCCTTAAACCATACTGTTAAAATGTGGTCCTATTATTTTCAACAGGGACAGTACAGCACAACATATGAGCCCAGATGGATTAAGGCAATTAACTTCCCATCGTTTCAGTGGGAACATCTAAACGCTTTTGAAGAGCTGAGTGCTGGTCTTCAGAGGAGGGAGTGCCTCCTCGTGATCTGGGTATCGGAGGAGTTAAAGACTGTTACAATGGGTAGGGACCGTGTCAAGTTGTGAAGCATATTGGTAACTTCCACTTTTAGAAAAAGATTTAGTCAAATCTTGGACCCTGGGGGATAAATGAGAAGGAAAGGCCAAGAAAGAGATCTTTGGGAACTCCTGTCTTCCTATCTATCTCAAGCTGGGGTTGTGTTGCGCCACCTCCCATCACCACAGGCAAGAAACAGACCCCCCAGAAATATAAAATTAATCGTGCTCTGGAAACTACAGAGTAAGCAGGGAACCACATCATTTAGAAAGATTGAACAAACTTGTCAGGGAAAGTCAAGGCATCACTTGTTTACCCAAGGCTGATTTTCATGAGAAGGGAGCCTGACCTGCTGGTGCTCATACTCAGGACCAGCATTTGCATCCACACGGTGCCAGGAGCTCAAGCACCTGCCTCAAACTTTAAGTGAGGGACAGACTTTGATTTAGGCAAATTATTTCAAGATATCTTTCAAGTTTGAGAGAAACCTAGGCTGCACAGAATCACTGTAATTTTGGAGATCTGCTACTACAATCCAGAGAAAGAATAGAAAAGCATCTTTAAAAGGAAAAACAAAAATGAAACGCACATGTGCTTTTCCTCTACCCTTTAAAATATCACTGCTTTCTAGGCACCTGCTGCTTTCCACCCACTTTGTGTGCATTGCTTTATACAAGATCTCCAACTCATAATTTTTTTACATTAAGTTTTCTTTTTTCAAAGTGCATTCAATTACCCTCATTCTTTTCACTTGTGTCCTACGTACCTTCTTCCTACAGTGTTCCTGTGTGATTTTTAGTTCCTACATTTTTGAAAAGAATAAAAAAGGAGACACACTCATCTTTGTTTGGTGGGATGGGAAGGGGAGTAACCTTAGTTTACAGACTAATTCCTGTTTCATGTAACTTTCCAACTTTGTTGTTCACAGGGAGATTTTAATGTGGATGTACTGAAAGTCCCCATTTGAGAATCTATGCAGAAATTCTGAAAAGTCAGCAAATTCTCAGCAATGGTATCAAGTATGTCAAAGATTGTTGTGCATTTTTTTAAATGTTTTTATTACATCCACCCTTTCCACTAACCTCTGCAGTACTAAACTGTTTGAAGTTAGCAGAACAAGATTTTGCTCCTGGTGTTTAGACAGTAGTCTAGAATTAGGTCTACATAAGCAACTAATCTCAGTAATTAGATAATATTCTTGATGCCTGAGCTGAAAACTGTAAAAACAATGTAAAATTAATAGAAGCTTGTCATGACTACAAGTGTGCTTTTGTAACTGGCTCGAATGTAGTAACTTAAAATGGATGCAAGAAACATGACTTTATATCAGAGTTGTTTTTTCTCCATCACAGTTTCCATGCTCCCAGCTGTGTTTGTTTAAGCATTGAAACTTATTTGGGCTTAGTAACTAGCTAAATGGCAATATTTCTTGTTTGTTAGACTTTAGAAGAAGCATAATGAGAATAAGAAATCTTTATCAGACAGAATTACAGAAGCCTTGCCTTCTTCAAGGTAACACAAATATTTCCATGCAATTGAAGAGAGTGAAAGCAGAGAAGAGAATGTAAATATAAATTTAAAAATGAGACTATAATTAAGATACAGTAGTAAGAGTAGTAAGAGACAGAGATACAGAAAGTTAGAGGGCTGAGACATTTTGTTATCAAAATGAGAATCTTACATCAAGGGAGAGTCAAAACTGCATCTACAATATCTCTTGTCAATCTCTAGTATATAAAGCACATATATTACAATTTAAAAAAAAAAAAAAAAGGATTGGATATAAAAATTGCCAATATAAGAGACTGCTTTGAGTGTATTGAGGTTAGTTTTTTTATCGCTCAGCCTCCCCTGCAAAATTATCAGCATACAAAACCTGAGAGATCTCTGAATTCCTGCTGTCTGGTGAGTTGATAAGACTGGAGAGAGCTGCAACTGCCAAGGCAGAAGTACTGCTGTTTTTTCTTGAGTACCCCAAAGTTGTTTCCTTACATCAGCTGAAATATTGATCACAAATTAGATATACCAGGTGAATATTACCCATAATGTGCAAATATGTGGTGGGTTTTAAATGAAAGAATCTTTACTGTGTCTACTAAATCTCTTTGTCTTTTCCTAAACATATTGCTTTCTTGGAAAGCATTTTCACTTTTACGTCAGTGATTCTATTGCCAGGTTCTATCTGATAATTCTCCATAATTCAGTTTTGTGGGAAATGCTCAGCTTCCTAAATTCTCTGCTGAGCATATATGCATTTGGTTTTGGTTCTTTTCTAAAAATTAAAAAAGTGGTTTATGATACTGAACAAAAATGCAAATATATCTGTTAGCATTTTAAAGTGTTTTCTTCTAATCACATAACTGCAAGACCGTCCATATAACCAAATGCTACTCCCAAATCATCAGTCACACCTGTGTTCTGGATGACTATTCTATTACTTACAGACTGTTATTTACTCTAAAGACAACTGTATTTTATTACTATGTTATCCATTACTGCCTTTTGTTCTTTTAGTGCTTTTAGTACAGGATAAATGACTTACTTGGTAAGTGTTAAATACAGGAAGGTAGAGTTGGGTCACGATATCATATTCTGCTGCTTCATGCTAGAAAAATGTATGCAGCATGTGATATAAACTTTGGTGCAGCAGGAGTTTAGGCTTTATTAACAAGCCTGAAAATATTACCTCATAAATTCTTTGCACAGAATTCCCCAGTAATCAAAGACTTTGAGCATCTTATGTATTTTTAAAAATGAAATATGCATATTACTGATTGAAAATAATGGATGTTATGATTGGGAGAAATGTATCACTTATATGTACTTCAAGCCTTCAGCCAAACCCTTTCATTAAAGAAGATTAAGTTCAGGCTAAATATAAAAGAAGTTGGAACCTCGTTTTGATAGAATACTCCATTTCGTGCTTTCTGATAGCAATAAAACCTACATTGCTATTTGCTTGAATATAAAATATGTTTAAACAGAATATAAATCACAGTGAAGTCCACCTGAGATCATAACAACTCTAAGGATGTGCAACAGCAGAAGCAGGGTTTTAAAGCATGATGTCCACATTCACTCTTCACGTATATTATTTTATAGAAGCTACGTATGGCAGCATAGCATCTGGACCAGCTCTCACCTGACCCCCAGTGGATCCAAGGCAAGGTGACACTACTCCTAGAATAGCCCTGACTAACCCACCTTGAGTCTCCTGAAATCCCATAGTGGTGCAACATCAGATCTTTTTAAAAGCAAATACCTTTTCCCTGTCTGCCCATTGCTGACATTGCGGCAAGACCTTCCAGCATAAGGACAGTCAGATGCTGAGCATGAACAGCTACACCCAGGACCTGTCCACCCACCCAGCAGATAACTGTAGTCTGAGACCTTCACTAAGCGGCAGCAGAAGCTCAGGTTTTCTTCTTTTCTGTCTCTCTGAGTTCTACCAAACCTCGTATTTGATCTTGGGTCTGTGTTCAATTAGTTTGGATTAAGGGAGAAAATTTCATCTGCCAAATATTGACTGGTGCAATATAGGCATGGACCTTCAAGCTACTTGGCTGGATGCCCTTTACAGTCAATGGAAATAAGTACACTTAATTCATCTTACACTAAATTAGGACAACTAAATCACTGCCAACAAATCACCAAACAACTCAGAGGACAGCGAGGAAGGAACATATTTAGTTTTCTAATAAACTTTGTTATTTACCTGTTCTCTACATAAATTGCTATGTCTTTTTCCTTGTAACATTATTATTTGTTCACTAATACATTATCTTCTCATGTCTTTATTCTCTGTCCATTAGAGGAATGAGATTCTTTGGATGGTATTAGTAAAGAAAGAACACTGCAAGTGTCCACTCTCATTTTCATTAAATGATTTATGTCTTTTTATGGATCCTATTCACCATATATCATTTCTGTAATGGTGAGCAACAGGTTTCATAAATTCTCATGCAATACAGCTTTCATTTGTATTTTACTCATTAAAACTTTCCTTGTCTGTAGCGAACATGCCACAAACCTACAAATACATTTCAGGGGTCTATTGTTTCTGCGCAGAGAATCAAGATAAGGGACTGGAAAAGGTAGTTGTAATCAGTACAGTTGTAATCAGTTGTAATCAATAAAGACCAGAAAACACAGAGAACTTACTGTATGCGTTTAGATAGTTCTTTGAGTCTGTTTTCCTCCACAGATTGGATTCACTCTTGGAGAGGCCTGGGTTCTCCTGACAGTTCTCTGACGACTCTGTCAGCCTGCAGCCCTACAGGACATAACACTTGAATCCAGGTTATTCACCTCTTTCATTGATGACTGCTACCAAATGAACCAATCAAGACTGGATTTGGTAAGTACCATGCAGTGACAGAACCATTTCATTCAACAAAAACAGTCTTTTGTACCTTTTCTGCATTCATTTATGTGGCACAGTCTTCATGTTCTTCTGTACCAAAATCTCCTACTTCTGCTCTCTGTCTACTGGATAATTCTGCAAAATATCATAAGATGTCAGTGGTTGAAATTCAATACTCAATACTTCAATACTTTAATTCAATACTTTAATACTTAAAATGCAATCTATAAAATATCAATTTTAATTAGTACATTTGACATATTAAAAATCAATACTTAAGTAGTGATAGATTCTGCTGTTTAGGCTGCACTCCACATGGATGATCATTTCTAAATTAAGAGATGCAAATTTAATCAATAGATTTAAAACTTTACATCACTTGAGGCACTTGAATTGCTTCTAATCAGCCTGGTAAAGTGAAAGCATCATTTAATTGTTGTTTTTCCCCCCTCTTTGAAAGACAAACCTACCTTCAGGCTGGATTTTGCTCAGAATAAGCTATATTAAATGCAGCTTTTCTCTTCTTTGTTATTCTTAGCAATTAAAAGTGTATTTAAAATGTCAA